>SNQJ01S0022886.1:134415-162974 GCA_010110895.2 Picea sitchensis | reverse complement strand
CTTAAAAATAAGGAAACAAAGACCTAGTGGGACCCCACCTATTATTAGTTTAAATCCAAAAACATTTTTTACCCTTGTGTTAAATAAAGTTATCCTCTCTTAAGTAAAACTTAATTAATTTAAAAAAAAAAAATGGTAGTTGAACTACCTAACTACTTCAAGAAGATACAAAAGCAAGAGAGAAAATCAATGGAGGACAGGAGAAAATTGAGAAGTGAAACTTCTGATAAAGTATGCCAAAGTTCTAAGTGAGATATTCATCTATTCATTTCGTTCTGATTTTTCATTAGAGATGAACTATCTTGTTGACAACATTGTTGATCTGAAGGTGGAAAAGAAAATTATAAGAGACAATGATTGGTGATATGCTCCAAGGCCATTTATTTTTCTTTAAGTTTGTTTCGTTTTTAATTAGAAGTTTTGAAGTCATTCAGTGCTAATTAATGCTAGTTTTGGAGAGTTCAAAACAATGATGCACATGTACCGTGAAGTGATCCATCTTTTTCTTGCATCAAGATCTTTTCTTTTGAGATTATATGTCCATGTATGATTCTAAGGTCTAGGTCCTTGCAGGGACCTAAAGAGATACTTTTAGTTGTAACTTAGAGTCTATATTAATCAAATAATTTTTTGATTTCTTCTCACTTAAAAAGTTTTTAAATAAAAAAATTTCAGATTGATCATTTTATCCATATTCCAGTGTTCTTACTTGTTATAATTCTTTTATATTGCAAGTTCATTCTTTTATTTTTTTTCAAGTTTGTAGAATCTTGGATAAAATAAATAAAAACTATATGTATATAAACAAGAATTAGATCCAAGAATCATATTTATTGAGGTCTTATTAAGATTTAAACATGATATAAACCAGGGTAATAATCTCAACTATCTTACCTATCCTAATGAGATTTGAAAAAGTATGAGTAAGGATAATCCCATTCCTTTCATCAACATTTATTTGATGACCATATTGGGGAGAATTTTCTTAACTCTCTGGTTCTTTTCTTTTATTTCTTTTCTTTTTTGGTTTAATGACTTTTCCTGCCTCTCGGCAACCAAACACAAGACTACATTTTCCTGATCAAAGAAGTATTAATTCATTCCTATTTGATTTGATTTTAGAAACTTCCCTTTCCCATGACCAAATCGAACATTCTTGGGAAGTCATTGCTCATGATACAAAAATTCAAGAGCAAAGAGAGGTTATTCAAAGGAAATATCGTAATCATCCTCCTCATTAGAAGGTTGTATTATGACCACTCAATCTCTTGTATCACGATGAATGAGAGGTGAAAATGCTAAATTTGTTCCTTTCTTTGAAATTGGAAGAAGGCAATATTAGAAAACATTCAACCCAAGCTTTGAAAATCCCTATTTGATTTTCAGATTGAGGTCACAAGTTCATCAAAATATTTCTCTCCTAAGAATATCACAATGACTTCTTCTAGTGGTTCTGGTACTACTAGCGGACCTACCTTCACTGTTGAATTTTCGTCTTAAGCAGTTAACTAGATTAGTGTTCTTTTAATTTTAAATAATTTTCACAATAACTGCATATAAAGGATCACTAAAAGAATAAAATCCATAGCATACACAAGATTTACCCTGGGAAAACCCTCTAAGGGAAAAACCCAACAAACTTCCTCAATATAGATTCTCCAACCAAGAAAAATTCCTCTCTCCAGGAGAGAACTAACAAATAAGAATATCCTCATCAAACCCTTGACTAGGGAAGAGTAGTGCACCACATAACCAATATATAACCGATAAGTAGACCAAGAACCTCCACAACGTCACCTCCTAGCTACAGTAACGTCTCCCTCTAAGAATTGTGCACTTCTCTTCTTAGCCACAGAGATTTTTTTGTGTGTTCAAATGAGGCGCTAGCCTCCCTTATAAATAGTGGTTTGGCTAGCCTAAAGTTAGGTTTGGGCCGACCTGTCAATTTATCCTTTTATTTTACATTTTACTTGTCAAGGCACAATAGGGTCGAATTTTACGAAGGAACAATAGCGTCGTCTAAACAAATATAATATAATAATATTATTTAGGGTTTTGTCTTGGTCAAATACAATAAGAATATCTTCTGAAGAAACTTAAAATTCAACACTCCCTCTTAGCAAGGAAGGTATTCTTCTCGTCATGATCATCATCATTGCTTCTGCACTTCTGTACACCTAGTCATTTTCTTGTTGTCAATCACATATCTATATATCATAGGAAGTTCTGCACTTTTACTGGAGTAGCGTACTAGCCATTGTTGGAGTAGCATACCAACATGCGTTGGGGTTAACATACCAGCCTACGTTGGAGTAACATACCAACCTGCGCTGGGGTAGCATACCATCATGTGATGGAGTAGCATACCAATATACACTAGGGTAGTATACTAGCCTATGTTGGAGTACCAACCTGCCTTGGGGTAGCATATCATCCTGCGTTGGAGTAGCATACCAATATGCGCTAGGGTAGCATATCAACCTACGTTGGAGTACCAACCTACAATGGGGTAGCATACCAACCTGCGTTGGAGTACCAACCTGTGTTGGGGTAGCATACCAGCATGCGTTGGAGTACCAACCTATGTTGGGGTAGCATACCATCCTGCGTTGGAGTACCAACCTGCATTGGAATAACATACCAGCCTGCGTTGGAGTACCAACCTGCATTGGGGTAGCATACCAGCCTGCGTTGGAGGACCAACCTATGTTGGGGTAGAATACCATCCTACATTGGGGTAGCATACCAACCTACGTTAGAGTACCAACCTACACTGGGGTAGCATACCAGCCTGCTTTGGAGTACCAACATGCGTTGGGGTAGCATACCATCCTGCATTGGGGCAGCATGCCATCCTACATTGGAGTACCAACCTACGTTGGGGTAGCATACCAGCCTACATTGGAGTACCAACCTATGTCGAAGTATCTCCCACTACTGAGAATATCATCACTTCCCTCTACGGGGATCACTTCTCACTACTATGGAACACATCTCACTACTGGAGAAAACAATCACTTCTCACTACTAGAGAAGTCTTTCTGGACCACTCCAAGCTTGTCTCTGAAAAACTCAAACTTAACTCTAGATAGGGGCTTGGTCAATACATTTGCTACATGTTCGTCGGTGGAAATATATTGGAGCTTTACTGCTCCCTTTTGTACCATGTTCTGGACATAGTGGTACTTGATATTGATATGCTTGGACCTATCATGACACATTGGGTTCTCTAACCACTTTATACAACTCTAGTTGTCACAAAAGATACAGGTCTCCTCCAACTGCAATCAACTTCTGAAGCCACACTGCTTTTCCACAAGATGACCATGTTGCTACATACTCTGCCTCTATGGAACTAAGTTCCATACAATTATGCTACCTACTGAGCCATGAGATCATAGTTGATCCCAAACTGAAGCAATATCTGCATGTACTTTTCTTATCTGTGACATTGCCTACCCAATCTGAATCTGTGTAGCCTTGTTGTCTTATCTTGCGATCCAATATATATCTGAGTCCATAATCAATTGTACCCTTTAGGTACCCCATCACATTTTTTCCGCAATCATGTGAACATATCTAGCTCTAACCATGTACTGACTCAATGTGTTCACCACAAAACATATATTTGGTCTCATGTTCGTCAAGTACATCAATGAACCAATCATCTGCATGTATGTGGTGGCATCCACTGTCTCTAAATTTGTAACACACAACAAGTTCAAGTTATCTACCATCGATGTATATATGGCCTTACAATCCAACATCCCAAACCTCTTCAGGATCTCCACTGCATATTTTCCTTGGTTAAGGAAAGTCCCATCCGGTCTCTTCCATATCTCCAGACCTAAGAAGTAATGAAA
The DNA here is from genome assembly GCA_010110895.2 of Picea sitchensis. Lineage (NCBI taxonomy): Eukaryota > Viridiplantae > Streptophyta > Pinopsida > Pinales > Pinaceae > Picea > Picea sitchensis. The sequence goes on along the minus strand of SNQJ01S0022886.1, from coordinate 159,111 downwards.
CATGCCTAGGTCCTTCATCTTGAACTTTGCATCAAGTTTCCTCTTACTATCAACGATGAGCTTCTCTCCTCCTGTTAGAAATAGTTCATCCCCATACAATAATAGTAACACTTGTCTACCATCCACAACCTTGAAGTATAGGTTGGAATCTTCTTTACTCTTGGTAAATCATAAGCTTATCAGGAAACTGTCTAATCTAGCATATCATGTCCTAGGTGTCTGCTTAGGCCCATACAAATCTTTCTTCAATCTGCAAACATGAGACTCCTTCTCATGTATCTCGTGGCTACTCTATGTATACTTCTTATGATTACTGGAGAAATTATCTCATCATATTCTTCTCCCTCTTTCTGGGAGAATCCTCTCGACACAAATTAGGCTTTGTACATCTCTATGAATGGTCATGGGGAGGATGCTCCTTCTTGTTGGATCATGAGGGATGACACCCTCTAAACTCTATCTCCTTCTAAGTTGGTACTTGTTGGGGTCTCTTTCCTCAACACTAGTGGAGCCATTTTCTCCTCATGACATGGCTCCTCAATGCTATATGGTTTGGAATCCTGCAAAGTGTCACAGGACCATGATGGTATCTTCATGGTTATTGCAATGATTCTGGGTAGGCCCTTCTGTCTCTACTAACTCTTCCTAATGATCTCAAGAGTGATCGATTGCACTAGAGGGATTTGTTTTGTCATCTTTGGAGTCTTCTTCTTATTCTTCTTTGGTACATGGATGTATACAGTCATGTATACAACTTGGATAGTCTTCTCCATGTCTCAAACTAGAGACCATATAATATGTTGCCTCTTGCAACCGTCACTATAGATTCCCTCATATTTATACCCTGTGACCTACCTGAAACAAGAACAATAGGAGGAAAGCAATAGACAAGAATAATAATTTTTATAATAATAAGAAATAGCAAAAAAAATCATCACAGTAGGTCCTTCAGATCTATCACTTGTGTCATGCCTGAAACAAGAGTCAAAGTAGGAAGTACAATAATATGAAAATGAGAACAAAACTCTTCTAGTGTTTTGATCAATCATTCCTCCATGGTAACTCGGAGACAAAACAAGAAGTATCTTCTAGAGGAGATGTTAGTTATATCTAGTAAGCAGTTATAATAAGAATTTATATCAATAGTGCTCACATGCTACCAAGTATTCATTGTATCTAACAATAATAAAACTTTTCAAAGATTGTTATCACAACTATAGTGTTTACTTTTAGGGTAGGATTTATCAAACTTGATATGTGAAAATTTGAATCTTATCAATTTAATCAATCAAACCTGGAACCTGGAGTCTTGTCCTCAAGAATGAGTGTTGTTTCTTTTCTTCTGTTTCTTTTCTTCTAAGTCTCCTTCACTCAATATGAAAATTATTCTCTTCAACTTGTCCCCTATACTAAGACAATATGCTTTCTTGATAGAAATTTGAGTTAGGGAATGCAAGTAAACTCGAAAATATCAACCTTAATCAACCAAATACTTTGACTTTAATTTTTACCAATGGTTAGTATGATAGTCATAACTTCAACATATCAAAATACAACTAGATGTTACAATACATATTCTTCACCTGAGTCTTCTTCTTGTACTTTTCTTTGGCCTCATCTTCATCAAGTTCAGGGACTTCTTCTTTTACAAACTATTTCAGATCATTCTCTTTTAGAATGAGCATTACTCTATACTTCCATTATCGGAAGTTGTCAGCGCCTTCAAGCTTCTCATCAATCTTGGTACTGGGTTCCATCCTATGCTCTAACAATACAATAAGGAGATAAAACTTTTCAAAGAAAGTTTTTGATCTTACCAGAGAGTGTTATGCCAATCTGACCAATTCCAACTTCAATTATGCAGCTGCCAAGACTAGGGTTTATGAGGAAACCCTATTTTTTCAAAATTTGAATTTTGGAATTCTGCTCTGAGGGATATGTGTGCCCTCTTAAGGCAATTTCCCTAGTGGTCTCACTTTTCCCAACGTCCTTCAACAATGTGGATGACATCACCTTCTAGGGTTTATGCAACAATTGCAACACCAATTGCAGTTTACAAAAATTCGTTAAAATGAGAATCTAACCACCGGGAGAGGTGCACTAGGGTTAGGGGAGTCTTCCTATGCTCTTAGCTTCTCCAACGAGTTCTTCTATGCTATGAAAATGCCTTCTTTCAGGCCCTCTCTGAAACCATGTTGAATTTTCGTCTTAAGTAGTTAACTAGATTAGTGGTCTTTTACTTTTAAACAATTAGCACAATAACTGCATATAAAGGATCACTGAAAGAATAACATCCACAACATACAAAAGATTTACCCTGGGAAAACCCTCTAAGGGAAAAACCCAAAAAACTTCCTCAATATAAATTCACCAACCAAGAACAATGCATCTCTCCAAGAGTGAACTAACAAAGTAGAAGATCTTCCTCAAACCCTTGACTAGGGAAGATTAGCGCACCACATAACCAATATATACCCGAGAAGTAGACCAAGAACCTTCACAATGCCACCTCCTAGCTGCAATAATGTCTCCCTTTAAGACTTATGCACTTCTCTTATTATCCACTTAACTTGTGTTGTGTGTTCAAATGAGGCACTAGCCTCCCTTATAAATAGTGGTTTGGCCAGCCTAAAATCAAGTCTGGGCCAACCTGTCACTTTATCCTTTTATTTTATATTTTACTTGTCAAGGCACAATAGGGTCGTCTTAATAAATATAATATAATAATATTCTTTATGGTTTTGTCTTGGTCAAATACAATAAGAATATCTTTCAAAGCTACTCAGAATTCAACACTCACAGGCTTCTTCTTCTTAATCAAAAACATGTACAACCATGTCAACATTGTCCAATGCATGAAAAATCCTACAAAGGTAATCAAAATGTATGGTTTATTCCAATTTGAAAAAGATGCTAACACCACTCCTTGGCACATGTTTTCTCCTTTGAATCTAAATCCAACAACCAATCCTCTTCCAAAATTTAAGGATCTTTTGCCCAAATTCTTTGGTAGTGGAACCATCTCTATCAATGAACATTTAGTTGCATTTTCTAATGTGTGTCATAATATAGGGGTGAATGATAATGATACATGTATGATATTATTCGTAAACTCTTTGGAAGGGAAGGTTGCTACAGATTTCTTTGAATTACCACCTAAAATATTTTCAACTTGGGTTGAGTTATCTTGTTGGTTTAAATCCACTTATGGACAACCCTAAAGTCCAACAGATTTGTTGAGATATTATAACAATCTTGTTTATAATAAAGGGGAAACAATAAAGTCCTTTAATTTAAATTTCACTAAATTGTATTATCAAATCCACGAGATTATCTGACCTCATAATCAAGTTTCTTTGATACACTATTACAATGCATTACCATCTTCTTATCATCACAGATTAGAGGATAAAAATGTTAACAGTCGAGGATCCGCACTACAAACTTGTTTGGAGTTTGAAGAAAAATTGACAACAGGTCTCCCTATTGAGTATTATGTTAAGCAAATTGACATGTCAATTATATTACAACTTGTATAGGACATGAGCAATAGGATGATTTATTTTGAGAGAAACGATGTTGCTTACACATATGCAGAAACCTCCACACAAGCTGCTTTGAGAAATTGACCTCAAATTTTCAACCTAAAGCAATACTCTCAAGAGAATGGTGTAATTTCCGCGAGGAAAATCATGATGAGAACAATTATGAAATGAGAAAGAACTCGAAATAATGGGTTTTTGGAAAAATATATGATACTACGATTGTTTCTTTAGATTGGGCCCTTGAAGAGGATGTAATGATGGTTAATACACAAAATAAATCTTATAAAAAAAAAAGAACAAAGGCGATCCTCCTAAAACCACTTTTTTCCCAAGTACATCCTCTCATCAAACTGATCCTCAAGTCACAAGGGGTACTCATGATCCTGAGATAACTCCAACCTTATCTTCTTCATCAAAATATAGCATTTTAAAACAATTGGTGAACATTAATGCATATGCTTCTTTATTGGATATGGTAATTGTTCCCAAACAAACAAACAAAAATATGAAATATTTTATGGAAGGCAAGACTTCTACTATTGTCAGTTTAACTAAAAAAAGAGATGAAGAAGAATTGTATGTAAATAAGTTAGGTGTACATAATCTAGGAGCTATGTAAAAAATCCTCCTTTTTATGTTTCAATGAATATTATGGATAAAAACACACACTATTGTCTGATTGATGGGGGATCTGGTCCCAATGTTATGTCTCAAATAATTGTGGAAGAATTAGGTCTTTCATGCACTGATGAAAATTCAAAAAACATGTTATCATATAATAGTCAGCAACATGCTACAATTGGTGAAATTAAATATGTAACTTAGGTGTTGTGTGCACATCCTGAAATCATGACCACCTGCAATATACAAGTCATTGATATGCCAGTAAGAAACTACTCTATTACTTTAGGAAGAGAATGGAAAGCTTTAACTAGTGGATACATATCATTGTATGGAACACACATTTCCCTTCCTAAAATTGGTAAAAACATCAGTTTTCTTCATGAAGGACGAAACTCGCCATATATTGAAAGAGTGCCTCAACCACATGTAAATTTTATTGAAGAAGATATATGTGTATATTCTATATTTTTAGAAGAAGATGGTAATTATATTACACAACCTCACGATATTGAAGATGGTATGTGGTATATAAATTTTGATGGTGCATTATCAAGTGAAGGAAATGGAGTTGGTGTAATACTTTACTCACCTATAGGAAAATTTCATAATTTTTCTTACAAATTAGAGTTTGCATGTACTAATAACGTGACGGAGTTTGAAGAATTAATGCTTGGAATAGAAAATTATTTAAATATAGGTTGTTACATCTTTCTGTATTTGGGGATTCATAGCTTATCATCAATTTGGTTAAGAGAATTTATACACCATCCAATAAGCTTTTAAAGAGATATACACAAGTAGTTTGGCAACTACTTTCTTATTTTTTGTCTTTCAATATTTCTCATATCAGAAGAGATCTAAATTCAATGGCAGATATGTTAGTTTCTTTTGCGTCCAGCACTATAAGACATTTTCTCCCTGAAATACTAGATTGTACCTTATGTCTCTATATCATCCTCATTTTCCATACAACATTGAATCCTTGCAAGTTTTCTCTGATGATAAAAGCATATGTGCCTTCTTGCATAATAGGCCCTCAGAAAAGAAAGATATCATATCCTTAGAAGATAACAAATTTCCCAAGGGATTAAACCCTTTGGAAATCTCATTCTCATAAAGTTATGTAAGTAATCAAAATAATATCATAGAGAAGGAGTCAAAAATAAAAATAGGAAAGACTATTCGTATGAAAATTAGGACTCAAGAAGATCCAACGATTCTAAAAATTGGAGCTCAGGGCTCAGAAAAAGAGAAACAAAATTTCATGGATATTTTATGTTAATTTTGGGATGTCTTTGCATGGTCATATGAATATTTGCATGGTTTTGATCGAAGTGTAATACAACACACAATTCCTATAAAAGAAGAAGCAAAACCAATAAGACAAAGACAAACCAATAAATCTTTCACTTGAAGCAACTATTATAAAATAGGTTGAGAAGCTCTTAAATGTTGACATAATTTTCCCTATTAAATTTTCAGAATGGGTTTGAAATCTTGTTCTAGTACAAAAAAAGAATGGAGATATTAGATTATGTGTTGATTTTCGTGCCTTGAACAGGGTGAGTGTTAAAGACAATTTTCCTCTACATAATATGGAATTGATTTTATAGCAAGTAGTCAGATCTCAAATGATACCACTTCTTGACGTTTTCTAAAGATATAATCAAATACACGTCAAGAGACTTGACAAATATAAAACTACTTTCACTACACGTTGTGGCACCTTTTCTTATGATCATATTGCTTTTGGCTTGATCAATGTAGTTGTTACCTTCCAACGAGCTATGGAAATATATTTTGATGATATGATCGGTATACTTATTTAAATTTATCTTGATGACTTAAATGTATATTATGAAACCTGAGAATATCATTTCGACCATCTTAGACATTTTTTTCTCCATTGCAAAAAATTGGGTATGTCATTAAATCCTACAAAATTAATTTTTGGTGCGACTGCAGGAAAATTCCTTAGACATTATGTATTTGATTCATGAATTAGTATTGATATGGAGATATTTATTTCTATTCAAAATATTCAAGCTCCAACTTCCAAAAAATAAATTTAAACGTTCATGGGTAAGATCGATTTCATTAGAAGATTTAATCGTGATTTTGCTAGAATGGTAAAACCTATTCATAACATGTTAAAGAAAGATCAAGCTTTTTCTTGGAATGACACGACTGAAAATGATTTTCTTGAAATTAAAAATGCAATTAGTTATGCACCAGTCTTAGCAAATCATTCAGTGCATAGTTTGATTCCAAAGCCATTGCACACAAAATCTTAAGAACTAGTTACTATTGGCATTTTATCTTTAGGGATTCATATAAGTTTGTACAAGCTTGTGTCGAATTTCAAAAAGTTGTTGGTAGGGAAAATTTCTATGTTATGCCTTTACAATCGGTCATACTTGATTTTCCATTTTCCAAACGGGGATTAGACTTTGTTGGACCAATTAATATATCATCTTCTACAGGTCAGATTTTTATCTTAATATCCACATACTACTTTACGAAGTGGAACGAAGCAGTGCCTTTTAAGCATGTGCAATATGAACAAGTAATCTCCTTTCTTGAAACAAACATATTCTCTTGATTTAGTATTCCAATTGACATTATTTCTGATAAGAGACCAACATTCATATCTGGAGAGTTGAACCAATTCCTTAATAAATTTGGAGTGAAACATTTCACTTCATCAATTTATTACCCTCATGGAAATGAGCAAGTTGAGTCAACAAATACAAATCTTGTTAAAATTCTCAAGAGGATCATGTTGAGGGCTCTAAAATCCCTTTGACTCAACAATAGGAACCAAACCTGCTTAAGAGGCCCAATTAGACTCGTACGTGTTTGTTGAGTGGTATGGTGTTTGTTGAGTGGTATGGTTCTCTAGGTCTGTGATCAGGATGGATTTATCGGTGGGATTTTATCGTGACCGATAGGTATGTCTTTCTGTGAAACCTTTCCTCAGGCTATGCAGTTCTCTTTTTGTTATTTTCTAACAATTGTGGGAATAAAAGGGGGGATCAAACTAATGACAAAGGGAAGTTGTGATATATTGGAGAAAGTTGGGTTTGGGATAACCTTTGTACCTCAGCATGTAGATGATGAGGATCGAGCCTAATTCAAACTAGAAATAATACCATTGACTTGTAGACATTCAACATCATCTGAGATGATGGTTAGAGAAATAAAATACATACGTAATAGAATATGAGTGCAAGAAAAGTAATTTTCAGTAATCTACTATCAATCACATATTAACACAATCTATTTCTATTCATCAATTTAGAATAAAAGAACTGTCACGGTATTATAAAATAATCCCCCTCAATTTCTATTAATCGATTTCTATTAAACAAATATTGAATTCAAAGAAGGAGATAATCCCCCTCGGTCCAGTCACATTCACGCCTCAGATGAAAGAAGTGTCTTTGGTTCTAAACAAAACTTCTAAATTAAAATCACCTGCACATAAATAATTCTCATACAATATTCAAGAAAACGTTTTTCTCTCCAAAACTATCGATGGCCTAAAAAGGTACGGACCTCTTTCTGTATCGATGGTCACGAATGACTAGGAATCATACTCCTTTTCGACATCAGTGACTTTCCCTAGCCATATGTTTCGAGATACCATTCCCTTTCCCCCTTTTCGCTGATGTCGACGATGTATCAACGATTGTTGTTGTTTATGTTGGCAGTTTGTCTTTCGGATTTTGCCGATGCTGATGATACATCGATATTTTTTTAAGAACTCCATGTTGGGTCCAAAATTGTTGATTAGCGAGTGGATTTTAGAAAACAAATTTTAGGTTGTGTTCACTTAGTCTTTATGCCACATTTACTTCGAGAAAAATCTCAACCTATCAACAACTTCAAATAAAACAAAATGTGATCGATGATAAAACACAACAACAGAAAAATCCATCCATCCCAACAAAATTGACTCTATTCAGAAATACGAAAAAGTGGTACCCAAAAGAAAAAAAATTCAAAGTCTTTTAGGGTTTGTTGAGTGCTCAACAAATTATGAAGTAAATTATGCCAATTCCTATGATTTTCAACAATTGTTTTTTTTTTTTTTAATCCTCATTAGTTTTTTATTAATTGACTATGCTACCCCATTCCCTTGTGGATAGTAGTTTGCAAAATATCTTATTATGATCCCCTTATCAAGGGCGAATTTTGTCAATAGTGTGGATGAAAAGTAGGAAAAAGTTTCTTAAATGAGAACAAAAGGTATCCCAAACCTTGTTATCAGTCGTTGTTCTAGAAATTGGATTACTACCTTTTCATTAACGTGCGTGAGAGGTATAGCCTCCATCCATCTCGTAAAATAATATGTGGCAGTGAATATATATTTATGTTGTTTCGAATAATTGGGAGTAATTTCCCCTATGACGTCTATTCCACATTGCCCGAATGGTCTAGATATGGTCACCGGATGGAGTGGACTGCCCTCTTTTCTCTACCGGAGCTCACTTGACAGGATTTACATTTACTGGCATATGCATGAGCATCCTTGAATAGAATAGGCCAATAATAACCAACCCTTAATATTTTTTGAGCCATGGTTTCTCCAACAAAATTCCCACCCGCTGGACTGTCATGGACTTCTCTTAGTACCTTTTTTGCATCATCATGTTCAAGACATCTAAGGAGTACTCCATCATAATTTACTCGGAAAAGAACATAATTTAAGAGGCGGTATTGAGTGGATTTTAGCCTGAGGGCTCTCCTTTCTCTAGGGTTTAAGTTTTATGGACAAGTTCCATGATGTAGGAGATAAGACAAGTTTCCATACCAGGATTATTTCCCGGGGGGTACATATAAGGCTTCGTTTCACCATAGTGAAAACTCATTTTCCCAACTGGAGTCTTATGAGTTAATCAGGTCTTGGGCCTCTACAACCAGTTTACACAATCCTTGACCCTTGACTATTTTGGCAGATTTTATGTCTGGATCAAATTCTTAGATGATTGCCATCCAATTTCCCCTTCTTTCTCCCATTTCATGTTGAGTGAATAATGATTGCACCGCGTGGTGAGGTACTATGACTTTAGTGTGATTCTTCAGGAAATAGGATCTAAAATGTTTGACTGCTTTATAAACTGTGTAAGCATGTTTATCTATAGCATGGTAGTTCAGTTCGACTCCTTGGAGGTTAGTTCTCATAAATGATACCGGTGCCTCATTTTTTTCATCATCCTTCTAGGTAAGTATCGTATCCAAGGATTGGTCAGAAGCAAAGGTATAAAGGAAAAAATCTTTGTTGAAATCAGGGCTTCGTAGCACTGGTGATTGGGAGATGGAAGTTTTGATATTGTTGAAAGAATCTTTATTTTCTTCATCTCATTTAAAATTTACATCTTTGCGAATCATTTTTTGTAAAAGTTTAACAGTTTTGGCAAAGTCAGTAGTAAATTTTCTCACAAAGTTGATTTTCCCAAAGAAAGATTGCATGGTCATTTTATTGTGAGGCAAGGGGAGTTGAGCTATCACTTTTATCCACTCAGGGTCAATGCTAATTCCTCCTTTAGTTATAATATGACCTAATAGTTTTCTTTCCTCTACGCCAAAGATGGTTTTCTTAGGGTTCAAAGATATTCCATATTTCCTACGCCTTTCAAAGATCTGAGTCAAATGTTGAGTGTGGTCTTCCTTGTTTTTTGAGTATATCGTTACGTCATCTAAATAAACTACCACACACTTGTTAATTAATCCCCGAAAAGTTATGTCCATGGCCCTCTAGAAGGTTTCCCCTACATTAATCAACTTGAAGGGCATGTTTTTATAAGCAAAGGTTTCCCATTTGGTTCGAAATGTAGTTTTTAATCGATCTTCTTCTGAAACCAGGACCTGGTTATATCCTGAGAAACCGTCTAGGAGGGAAAGAAATTCAGAGCCGGATACTGTCTGTAAGAGATGTTCCATGGGTGGAACTGGGTAGTTATATTTTTATGATGTTCTGTTAAGGTTTCTGAAATCCACACATAGGGGGATCTCCCCAGACTTCTTTCTGACATGCACCAAATTGGCTACCCAGGCAGAGTGTCTGTCCTGAAAGATAATCTTGGCATCTAACAATTTTTTCATCTCTTGATACATCAGAGGTTCTAGATATGGGTGGTACTTCCTAGGATTTTGTTGGAAAGGTTTTATTCCATATTTTAATGGGATCGTGTGCTATATAATGCGAGTATCGTATGTTTTCAATTCTTGGTAAGGCCAAGAAAAGACATCTTGATATTCCTTAAATAGTTTAAGATAATCTTTCCTATATTATTTGGACACTATCTTAGCCTAGATTGACATTCTTGGGATTCTCAAGGGTGCCTAAGTTTATGGATTTGTATATCGGACATGAGCTCCCTGTTTTTGCATTCTTTGGCCCTCGGAATGTTTCCCTCAAGTCAAAAAGATTCTCCATATTGGCCACTCCTTTAGGTATCGTGTGAAACTTGGGTTTGTCATCAGCATGGTCATTTCCTTTTTTTTTGTTAGTGGAGATATAATTCTATGAGAAATTCTTGGAATACTTGATCATCAATGGCCAAATCCTTAAAATTCTCCTGATTAGTCGGGAAATCTACAATCTGTTCACCCCCCTAAAAAAATTTCTAGTTAGAATTATTGTTAGGTATTGATGGTTTGTAGAGCAGCTCCACTACAAACCTTGAAGCTTCATAATCTTCTAAAGGAGATAATATTGAGGTTGTTGTGGCTAGAGCATCAACAAGGGTATTTTTTGTCCTGGGAACAACGGTAATGTTGAAAGCCTCAAAATTTTCTATTAGTCTGTGCACCTCTTGTTGATAATTCCTTAAGTGAGGTGAATTGAAATGGATGGTATTCTTCACTTTCCTGACGATAATTTCGGAATCTCCAAAGACTTTCAATTCTTTGATTTTTAAGTCTATGGCTTTCTTAAGTCCCTCGACTAGAGCTTAATATTCAACAGTGTTATTAGTGCATTCAAATTCTAATATATAGGATAAGAAAATTTGTTTCCCCTTTGGTTCAATGAGGATGCACCCCGCTCTTGACCCCTCTTTTGATTTAGAGCCATCAAAGTACAACGCCCAAATTTGGGGAGGAAAATTTATGACTTCTTCATGTCTAGCTATTTTTATGATTTCAACCTCCATGTGTGCTACTCCTCTCGGAGAATCATGATAAAGGATGCTTTCTTCTGTGGCCGCTAGTAAGTCTAGTTGAAATATCATTTCAGATTTTTGTGCGGAAGGCATTTCATACATGTGAGGGGAAAAATTATAGAAATTAGAATCACAGGAGTAGTTTCCTAACACAGGGAATTCTATTGACGATGGTTCATTTGGTGTATCTAAATCAATGACAGTATTTTTGAGGTATCTTTCTTTTTCGATCCTTATCATGTTTGGATGTCCTTTCAATGGAAACCAGAGGTGAGCCCAGAAGGTACTAAAATATCTGTTTAATTTCTCAGATTAGTCTCGACTAAGCAACATTCCATAAGCCTCTAAGATGTCTACCACGATTATGTCAATTACTTGAAAAAATTTGGGGTGTATATCCATTATGATCATGACATATTTTAGTTCCCCAATGACCTTTACCTAAGTCCTATCTAGTTGTATAACGTGTGTATCACTTTTGACCGGGGTTGCATTCCATTTCTTGCAAACCGACAATGGCATGACATTTGAAGATGCCCCTGAATCGTCTATGCAATAATGAAGATTTATGTTAAAGACCTCAAACATCAAGAGGAAAGGAGGAACAAAAGGCCTTCCTTTTTTTTTCTAAAGAACAAGCATTCACACTTGGATTATTTGTTAAGTCTGTGGGATATGGGACGTCACCTTGATCAATGCTTGTCATAAGGGTATATATTAATTTCAAGGCCTGTAACAAAAAATATTTGTGTTGATGAATCCTGCACATGTCCATGACAAACACATTAGCTTTCATCTTCTTCAAGTCTTCTACTACATTATAGTCTAGCTTAGGCGTTTCCCATGCGTGTATGTTTGTGGGGTTTCTTTGGGAAGAAATTGGTGGTTTGGGGTGATCGGTCGCTTGATTTCCTCTAGATGATTGAGTAGTGGTGGGGTTACTTTGGATAGGTTGAGTTTTACTTCGCGTTTGTACAACCAGAATCTCAGCGGGGGATCCCTACCTCTCAGAGGGATCAGTGAATGGTATTGCGTGGTTGGAATCCCATAACAACATGGATGTCTCTTTAGGTGGTTCATGACTTTCTTGATCGGTGACACTTATTACTGAGCCACTGGGTTGTTTGGTTAGAGAACATTCATCTAGAAATTGATTAGCCATTAGACTCATATCATGCACCCATTGGGGGTAGTCCCTTTCTAAAAAAATTCTTGATGATATGTACAAAAGGAGTTGGATGCTATGTTCCCTAATTTGATGTTTAGGTTGGTTGGGGGAGGTTCTATAGATTTGAAAGGTAGGTTATTTTTGAAAAAGGGTTTATAAGGTATTTGATTTTGGTTCCCTTCCCCGACACTCCTTTTCATATCTACGATCTCGCTGGAAAGTTTTTTTATCATTCGCTCCCTCTTTTTTGGGACCTTGGTCTATTTGTTTCCCTTGGGGTCTAGTCAACAAAAGTCTCCTCTTAGGTGGAGGTTGGGTTTCCTTTTTTATTAGTGAGATCTGGCCTTCTTTTCATCTTTTCATTTGGAATTCAATTGTTTTAGCTTCTTCGAAATTTTCAGCTAGAGTATTCTTGGTAGCCCTTTTTACGAACATGGAAATAAAATTTGGGAGAGCATTAGCATATACTTCAATCTGAAACTCCGGAGTTGGTTTAGCCTCGGGTTGGAATTTGTTCAAAATGGAGGTGAACCTTTGGTTGAAATATTTGACCTTTTCTTTTGGACTCATAGTGGCGGTGAAAAGTTCATCCATTAAATCTCTTGTAGTAGTTTCTTCAACAAATTTGTCCAAAAAATCCTTTTGAAACTTTTTCCAACTAGTTATGTAACCAACCAGTAGGTTGAAATACCAAGTTGAAGATGAATTTTCAAAGGTATAAGGGAACATTCTACACACCACATCTTCGTGTTGTACATTCATCAACCTTATGGCTAATATGAACTTCTTAATATGATCTTCAGGGAATCTAGAGGTTTCAGGGTCAAATTTGGGAAGTTGTTTTTTCTGGATGTCTGGGTAGGTTATGCATCCGTCCTGGAATCGCAAAAGAATATATTTCCAAACACGGTTTGTTATCTCTACGCTGATATCCCCCTTTTCCATTGTTATCAATATTACCCCCCATGTCTTCTGATTCAGAACCTAAGCGATCTGAGTTAGACCCCTCCTCTTCAGATTCAAAATCATTAGGTTCAGAGTAGTTATTGGTTGGTGGGGTGATGACTAGTGTTTTGGGTATCAGACCAAGGGTTTTTTGAATCTCTATGAGGGAAAATTATATCAGGTCTTCTACCGTGTGAACAAATACCTGATCAGGGGTGTCAGCAACTGGTCTTCTTATTTTTTTTCTTCGAGGAAGTAAAGGAGTTGAGGGTAATGCTCCAATCTGTCAGGCACAAGCTCTGGTGATTCTTCTGAACATGTTTAATTCTTTGTGGGGAAGAATGTAAGGTATTTCAGGGTACAGGCATTCTTCCTCTTCATGTCGAGATGAGTTACTCATAGTGGGAGTATTCTCTATATGTGGGTTGTCTTGAGAATGACTAGTCGTGCATGTGGGCTATTTTGAATCTATAGGTTTTGTGATCCATATTTTATGAGCAGAACTAAATGAGTACATATTATTACCAAATTATTAACACAAAATAACAGAGATACAGTAAAACTATTTTTCTATTCAATAAGGAAATAAGCTGAAACTATAAAATGTAGCGGAAAACAAGCTTGCTAGAATGGTGGTGGCTTATCTCTAAGAAGAGATGTGACGACAACTCTCATTCGCAAGAATATGATTACAATGAGGATCTTAAGGCCTTTTTACAATAAACAGGAGTTTCAAAAACCCTAAACATCCAAAAACCTAAACCTAGGAGATGAAGCACCAAAAGTCATGTGGGCCCCGTTTGGGTAAGTCAGTGCATCAACTTCCTGGGGTCGTAACTTTTGCATACGATCTTCGTTTTAGGTGTATAGTAGCCCATTGGAAAGATCTATCCGAGGACTACAACAGTTGCACAAAATTTCATGTTTAAATTTTGCGATCGTAACTTACCCCAAAAAACGTTGTTTAGGGCCTCAAAATGACTTTGGAAGTTTAGGACCCAAAAACTGCTAAAAATAGTAAATTATCAAAATTGCTAGAAAGTTGTTTTGAGCCAGCTGGAAAAGGTGGGTGGCCACTGATATCCACCTGGATCAATCCTCCCTCCTTATGAAGAAATGGTCTTCATTGTGTTGAGTTCCCCCATCAGATGAGGAAATTTCTGTTGAATTTGGCCCCGGGTGAGCCACTTGCCTTGGTGCAAGAGTTGCCCTTCTTTGACGACTCGATAAAGTTGAATCCTTTGTTGTCGAGTGCCCTTGATTTGTGTGTCCACAATCTGATCACTGGATGACTATTGTATGCAGTCGGGGTTGAGCTATGTTGGTGTCAATTGTTCTGCTATGTCTGAGGTGTCCAATAATGGTGGGAATAAGGCCGAGGGAGGTCCATGTTGAACACTGGGTGCAGGCCAAGGAAAGGAGGAATGTTGAGCTCAAAATCATTATTCTCCACAGCCTTGGTGATGGTGTATGACCCATAATGGAGTGGGTGAATCTTCCAATGGGGTCCTTCAAGGCGTTCTTTCTACAAGTGCAACCAAACTTTGTCGCCCACCTGAAACTTATGTGGCACCTGATGTTGATCATGATGCTACTTGTACTAGTCATTGGAATTATGTAGGATATCCTAAACCTGTTGACGGATGTGTTGGATCCTCTCAATGAATTGGGTTGCTTTGTCAGCCTCAGTTGGAGCAAGAGAGGGGTCGGTCGAGGTGACCGCAAGGGGAAGTGCGACATCTATGGGACCCAATGGTTGGAATCCCAACCCCACCTGAAAGGGGATGTGGTCGGTTGAGCTATGCAGGGCTCGGTTGTAGCTATGATGGACATATGGAAGACTCTCATCCCATGTGCAAGGGTTCTTGGAATTATACATGCGCAGGATATGCACAATCATTCGATTTATGACCTCATTTTGGCCATCGGTCTGGGGGTGGAAGGTCATGGATTTGGTGAGCTTGGTGTCCAACAGTGACCAGAGGCTCGACCAGAATGTGCTGAGAAATCGACTTTCCTAATCTGAGACAATGTTTTGTGGGATTCCAAAATGTACCCAGACTCTTTCAAAGAAGAGCTTGGCAGTGGCTTCTGCTGTGATGCTCTTCTTTCAGGCAACCAGAATCGCCATCTTAGAAAAGTGATCAACAACCACAAAAACACAGTCATTTCCCCGCTTGGTGGATAGGAGGCCCAACATGTAGTCCATTGAGATGGATTCCCATAGCCTGTCAGGAGTAGGAAGAGGAGTGTACAGGCCCTGTTTCTTAGTGGTTGGTTTGGAAATAGCGCAGGCAATGCAAGACCTGATATACTTGCTGACCTCCTCTCGAAGTTTCGGCCAATAGAAATGTTTTTGTAGCATCGCCACTGTCTTTTCGACGTCGAAGTGTCCTGCCACCCTACTATAGTGGGCTTACCATATCAGCTTCGCTCGCTCGCTTGATGGAACAAAGATATGGCCCAGACGATAGAAGAACCCATCCTGAAGATGGAAATTATAGACAACTGCCTTTGCACAAAAAATTTGGTAGGTGGTGGCGAAGTCTGGGTCTGTCTCATAGAGTTGGGGCCATCTAGAGGTCTCATGGCTGCAAGAGTCTAGCACTGTGGTCAGTGCCGCGACTGGTGGTCTGCTGAGGAAATCAACAATGCAGTTGGTGTTTCTTGTTTTATACTTGATGTTGAGGTGGAATTGCTACAAGTATGTGGACCACTTTTGATGGCGGTCATTCTGCAATTTTCCTTGTGTCTGCATGAACTGCAGTGGCTTATGATTAGTGTGGATGATTGTATCCCTCCCAAGAATGTAATTTCTCCACTGGCGGAAGGCTTGCACAATGGAGTACATTTCTTTGTCATAAGTAGGGTACTTACGAACAACATATGATAGTGTCTCACTATGATAGGCCACGGGGTGGTCGTGCCGCGTGAGAACAACACCCACAACATAGTCTGATGCATCAATCTCAATATCAAAAGGTTTTTGCAGGTCTGGTAGTGAAAGTAGTGGGACTGATCATAAGCGCTACTTCAAATCATCGAACGCTTTTTGTTGGGGCCAGCCCCATGCAAATTTTTCCTTACCACCACCCCTGGTTATTTGGCTAAGGGCCCATGCAATATGGGAAAAACCCAACACAAACCTGTGATAGAAATTGGCAAGGCCCAAGAAGCTATGAAGCTCAGTGAGTGTGGTTGGGGCTAGCCAATCACGGATGACTTGGATCTTGGCTGGATCCACATGTACACCATGTTGATCAATGATGTAGCCTAGGTAATGGACCTTGTCCATGCTAAAGGATCATTTTTCCAAGTTGGCGTATAGCTTGTGCGGTCGTAGGGTGTGTAGAACCTATTGAATATGCTGCAAGTGTTCGACCCAAGTCTTGTTGTAAATGAGAGTGTCATCCAGATACACCACTAAAAAAGTATTGGTGAATGGTCACATAATATCGCCCATCATCCTCATGAAAGTGGTTGGAGCATTTGTCAGACCAAAGGGCATGACCAACCAGTCAAAAAGGCCTTCCTTTGACTTGAAGGCAGTCTTCCATACATCTGTATGTTCTATCAGAACCTGGTGGTAGCCAGACTTCAGATCAATCTTACTGAAGTATTTGGCCCCCATGAGTTGATCAAGGAGGTCATCGATTCGGGGAATCGGGTACCGTTTTCTGACTGTGATTTTATTTAGAGCTTGGTAATCAATGCAAAGTCATCAAGTTCCATCTTTCTTCTGTACCGACACGATTGGGCTCCCGCAAGGTGATGAGCTGGGATGGATGTGCCCCTTGTGGAGAAATTCTTGGATCTGTCGCTTGATCTCCTCATTCTCTAACAGAGGGTGGTGATAGACTGGCACATTGGGAAGAGGTGCGTCGGGGGTCAGATCGATGGGGTGCTTGACCTGGCAGTTCAGAGGTACCCTGGTAGGTGAGGAGAAGATATCTAATTATTCTTCCATGACCTTATCTACTTGCTTCTGCTATGTGGAGAGGTCGGTCGCAGAGACCCTGGATGTGGCTATGATATTTCTCTCATTCTAAGAGTGAATCACGAAGAAGACAAACTTCCCCGTCTGAGAGATGACCTTCCTGCATTTCTTAGCAGAGATCAAGGAAATAGCACTAGGTGGGACATCCTCAGGTATCCTGTACAATTTCATGTTCAAAGTAATAATAACACTACGAAGCCTAAAATCATATACAACATGATGTTTCCATAAATAAGGTTGACCCAAAAGAACATCACAAACTTCAAGAGGAGAAACATCACACAATACCTCGTCTTTGAAGGGATTGATGTCGTACAATAGTCGACGTTGTTGGCTGACGCGAAGATCGTTTCCTTGGCGGAGCCATCTAATGGTGTAGGGTTGTGGGTGTGGTGTTGTTGGCAGGGCCAACTGCTTGATGACCTCTGCTGAGACAAGGTTCTTTTGGCTACCACTATCAACGATGAAGTGCAGCGGGGTGCCTTTTACCCACATCTGTGAATGGAAGAGGCACTCTCCTTCTTCTGGCTCGTCTGGTTCACCATGCTGGAGCTTGGTGGTAGAAACAGTGGCACTGGGTTCCGCATCAATGATCCGTCTTCCCCTTTCTGGTTTTGAATCAGAGTCAGAACCTGCATCTGATTCAGAGGCTTTCACTTCGGCCACAAGCGACTGCTTTGAGCAGCAATCAACAGTGTTATACCAAGGGCTCTTATGGAAGTCACACAACTTCCCGGTATCTTTCTTTGTCTTTCCAGTGTCCTTCTTTGCTTGCGTCTTGGACTGGTTGTCCTGATATTGTCCATCTTTTCTTTGTCCTTTGTTATGTGGGTTGGGGCCACCCTTTCCTGGCTTTTGTTGTTCGGGGTTTCCTGGCCCAAATTGTCGCATCTTTTATTTGAGCTTCTGATCGATTTTGATGGCATATCGGTAGGCCGCGCCCAAGGATGAGATGTCCAGAAATTCTATTTCAGTATGGATGTATCTACACAGAGAATCATGATACTTGAGCACCAGATGTCGCTCTGAATCTTTGATACCCAGCTTGGTGCACAAGGTATGGAAGATATTTGTGTAATCTGGCACTGCTTGGTCTCTTTCTTGCCACATTGTGGTCCATTTGGTATATAAGTCGTCATAACTTCTGACATGGTAGTATTGTTCCTTAATAGAATCCCTGAAGTATTCTCAGGTGTTCATGACTGTAAATAATGAGGGTTCCTCTATTTCCTTTTGCTCACAGAAAGTTTCCCACCAATCTTTGACATGGGGAACAACTTTGAGGAGCACAAAAGTAATATTTTCTCTATTCGAAAAGTTATGGACAAAAAAATACCCTTCTAATAGATTCAACCAGTTGTCTACAGCATCTGTGTCTATCTAACCTTCAAATATAGGAATATCGAATTTTGTTTGTACCTTGAAGGGGGCGGTGCCTCCACTCGAAGAAGATGCGTCGCATGTTGGTAGTCACCGAAGGATTTGCGCGAAATTATCCATCATCTTGTTCCTCTGTTGCGTGAGGGCTTCCTCAATCAACAAGTTGAAAGGATCTCCTGTCCCATCATATTTATTTTCTCCTTCCATGAGAGGTTTCTTGGGTGTGAAAGAGCTTTTTTCCTCAAGAGAAACAAGCTCGAGACCCAAATCTTTGTACTCCGACCTCGTTGGGGACATGCATTAAGACGACAAGGAGCAGACTGCGCTGATACCAATGATCCGTATTTTATGAGCAGAATGAAATGAGTACATATTATTACCATATTCTTAACACATAATAATAGAGATACAATAAAACTGGTTTTCTATTCAATAAGGAAATACGTTGAAACTGTAAAATGCAGCGGAAAACAAGCTTGTTGGAATGGTGGCGGCTTATCTCTGAGAAGAGATGTGACAACTGCTCTCATTCGCAAGAAGATGATTACAATGAGGCTCTCAAGGCATTTTTACAATAAACAGGAGTTTCAAAAACCCTAAACATCCAAAAACCTAACCCTAGGAGATGAAGTGTCAAAAGTCATGTGGGCCCCGTTTGGGTAAGTCAGTACATCAACTTCCCAGGGTCGTAACTTTTGTATACGATCTCCGTTTTAGGCATATGATAGCCCATTGGAAATATCTATCTGAGGACTACAACATTTTCACCTAAAACTTACCCCAAAAAACGTCGTTTAGGGCCTCAAAACGGCTCTGGAAATTCAGGACCCGAAAACTGCTAAAAATAGTAAATTATCAAAATTGCTAGAAAGTTGTTTTGAGCTAGCTGGAAAAGGTGGGTAGCCACCGATATCCACCTGGATCACTTTGAGAAATATATTATCATAAATATTGTTATCCATGCCTTCATTCATGCCCTCCTTCTAGCGCCAATTCTATTGAGGGGTCTGAAATCCCTTTGACTCAACAGTAGGAACCAAACCCGCTTAAGAGGCCCAATTAGACTCATAAGCATTTATTGAGTGGTATGTTTCTCCATCTCTGTGATCTAGATGGATTTATCAATGGGATTTAATCGTGACCGATAGGTATGTCTTTCTGTGAAACCTTTCCTCGGGCTATGAAATTCTCTTTTTTCTCTTTTCTAAGAATTGTGGGAATAAAAGGAGGGCTCAAATTAATGATAGAGGGAAGTTGTGATATATTGGAGAAAGTTGGGTTTTTGGATAACCTTTGTACCTCAGCATGCAGACGATGAGGATCGAGCCTAATTCAAGCTAGTAATAATACCATTGACTTTTAGACATTCAACATCGTCTGAGATGACGGTTACAGAAAGAAAATACGTGCGTAATAGAATATGAGTGCAAGAAAAGTAATTTTCAGTACTCTACTATCAATCACATATTAACACAATTTAGAATAAAATTTAGAATAAAAGAAATGTCATAGTATTACAATATAAATTAAACAACAGATACAACAACTCTTACTCAATACAATAGTAAATATCAAATTCGAAGACAGAGATAACCCCCCTTGGTCCAGTCACATGCACGCCTCAGATGAAAGAAGTGTCTTTGATTCTACACAAAAATTCTAAATTAAAATCACTTGCACAAAAATAATTCTCATACAATAGTCAAGAAAAAAAAATTCTCTCCAAAACCATTGATGGCTTGAAAAGGTGCGGACCTCTTTCTGTATCGACGGTCATGATTGATTGGGGAATCCTACTCCTTTTCGACATCAGTGACTTTCCCTAGACATATGTTTCTAACTATCGTGCCCTTTCCCCCTTTTCGTCGATGCTGACGATGTATTAGTGATCTAAGATTGTTGTTGTTTATGTTGGCATTTTTTATTTTGGATTTCACCGATGTCGACGATACATCAACAATTTTTTAAGAACTCCCTGCTGGGTCCAAAATCGTTGATTGGTGTGTGGCTTTTAGAAAACAAATTTTAGGTTGTGTGCACTTAGTCTTTATGCCATGTTTACTTAGATAAAAATATCAACCTATCAAAAACTTCAAACAAAACAAAATGTGATCGATGATAAAACACAACAACAAAAAAATACATCCATCCCAACAAAACTGACTCTATTCAGAAATACGAAAAAGTGGTACCCAAAAGAAAAATTTCACAAAGTCTTTTAGGGTGTGTTGAGTGCTCAATAGATCATTAATGAAAAATCTTGCCAGTGGCACACCTTATTGTCTTATGCCTTATGGGTAGATCATACAACCACTAAGACGAGTATAGGTCATACTCATTTTTAGTTGTTATGTGGCTAACAATCCATCATGATTGTTGAACTTGAACTTACGTCTCTCAAATTATCCTTATAGAATTAATAATTGAGTTATACGAGTATCCCTCAAAGACAAAATGATTTAATGGCCTTATAGGAATAAAGGAGCTATGATCTTGATAATATAAAGAAAAGGAAACAAACCGTTAAAAAATATTTTGATAAAAGGGCTAAATCACTTTTGCAGTTGGTGAAAAAGTGCTTCTATGGGATTTTGCACATGCGGACAAAGGTAAACATTCAAAATTTCATAAGTTATGGCTAGACCCTTACATAATCTCCTATGTTGTTGGAAACAATTCTTACTTACTTAAAGATGAAGATGGTTGGTTATTTTCACATACTACTAATGGTTCACATCTGAAACACTATGTCGAACTGGGTTGCGATTTGTATTGATTATATCTTCAATATTTTTTGTATATATTTGTTTTTTATTTACTCAGTGTTTTCCTTGTATATACCTTTTATTTGTTCTTTCCTGTTCATTTACTTGAATTTCATTTCTAGAAGTTTTAGTTAAGAAACTAGATCAGTCAAGTTATATTATTATTCATTGGTTTGCAAAACTTTTGTAAATTTGACTTGAATGATTAAGAATATAGACATCAAAAGATAAATCGAATATATTTCTTATGTCTGCAATGCTCTTTGTTGAGTACTTCTCGAACCAAATAAATTATCTTGTTGCAATTTGATTGATACAGTTGTTCCATGTTTTCTTCTTTCCCATTCTTCCCTTCCATGAGTGTATTTTATATGGGCATACATTAAATTTTGATCCAAAATTTCGTTGAAACATCATTCTTGAGAAGAAAATACAATCAACAAATCAAGATAAAATATTTTGAGAATGAAACCAGATGTTTTGAGTTCTACTCTACTGATATTAGACTACCCTATGGAGTCTCTGTGTGTTGACTCATATTTTATCCACCTATTCCAAAAAAAATTGCAAAGATTTGTGAACTTATAACCCATTTGAAGAATAAAATTTTTAAATAATTATAATAGGTGGGGTCCCCTAGAAGAAAACACTGAAATGATAAGGTTTGTGTATGACATTCTCATTCTCAGCATTATGGAATGATATCATTTTTAGTTTTGGAATCACTTCAAGTATGGCAATCAAAATCAGTAATATATATATATATGGATTATGGTTTTAAACACTCATACAAATACTTGTTTGTATAAGCATACACATATTGCATTGTGCTAGGTTGCAGTTTTAAAGGGTATAGATGTTATAAGTGATATTTGATAAGTTATCTGAGCAAGCAAGTATATGGTTCTCACATGTATGGTTCACTTAGAGTATGCAAGGTATATAGTTTGTGAAAGAATTAACAAGCAAGTGGTTGATGCATGGCAGAGGTATATGATACATAAGGATTTCAAACATAGAATATATCATTGGTTGTTTTGGCTTTGATATGTCTATTTTTGATGTATTTAAAAGCATATATGGGTAAATAATTTGGTGCAAATATTGATATGGGGTATGACATTCTTTACGATGAATATTTGATTAATCTTTTGATAGCAATGGATCAACTTTTATATATATTGTTTGGGGCTGATACCTTATGGTTCATTGATAACACTTGGTTGACATGAGAATGGAGGCGTATCAGATTTGAGTTGGCCACTACGCCAATCATGCATTAATTTGAAGTGGCTGGAGCATTTATGCTACCAAACCCGCATACCCTCTCCTTGAAAATTGTTAGGGTTACCACTGTTTCATTTTAGTTTGTTTGTGAAGTGTAAAGGAAGCCACCCCTATTGTGTTCGGCTCAACCAACTTTGTTGTTTTTTGTGCAACTGTTTCGAGTTCATAGGACTAATACAAATTATACTGGAACGAGGTAATTACTCACACAACTCTTGAGCATTTCCTTGCAAAAGAATTTATTGATAAATGTTAGTTATGGCTCTAGTCAGCTAGTAGCAAGTATGGTTGTTTTTATTTCCCTATCTCTCATCCACAAACAATTATTTAGTGAAATGAAAAGAGATGAGGCAGTTGTTTAAGAGTTTATTGTTGTGGAAAACGTTTCATGGGTTCATAAATTGCGGCGAATATTATGGTTCTCCATCCTTCTTGTATCCTCATTGTTGTCATTAGTTCATATTATCACTTTCCATTTATTCTTAAATATTTTAGAAGAGGTTTTTATTGTGAATTGGGTTGTAAAGAATCATGGGCCGAACCAGTGAGTGATGGTTGTTGGTTTATATAGATTTTTGACTTAGGTTTTTATGAATTTATCACAAGAAGTTTATTTGTGTCGAGTCTTTGATTTGCTTGAGGAAAGAATTAATTATGAGCTTGGCATTAGATTCTTCCCATCAAAAGAGATTCTACTTGAATTTATGAGCCCATTGTTGTGCGACATTCATCCTCTTGGCTTTCTTTCACTAGTAAAAAATGGGTAATTAGTGACTATGTGACCAAAAATGATAGTCATGACAATTTTTTTAGGTTAAATACTACCAAATTTGAGCAATTTTAAGTGACACAACTAAACATGACTAACTTAAATGACTAATTTAGTCTAGGGATAAAAACAAATACGACTAGATAACAACTACACGAACATGAATTAGTAGTATTTATGTTGATGACCACTACCGTAAATCAATTTAAGGTAATGCAATTTTCCAAACACGGAGGTTGCGTGAATTTTAATTAAAACACATTAACATCACATGGTTAAAAACCATGCATTCTACTAGATGAACTAGATGTTAGTACCATTCAAAGCCACACATTCTTCCAACTGAACTTGACGACACTATGTCAATAATTTAACATGTATGGAAGCCTAGAATTGGATCGTTTATGGACACTGATTTACTTATTTTTACAACATTTCTAAATATAAATGTAAGAATGAATTAGTAGATCAAATCTCTTTTGATTTTTGATATGTGTAATATGTGTGTGTGTGTGTGTGTGTGTGTGTGTGTGTGTGTGTTTTATAATTATAATTATTTGTATTTTTATATTCAACATCCATTTACTGATATTCGATGATAACACAATTTAATATTTAATCTTATAAATCTACTTAGCATAGATAAATGAGTTAAGCATGAAATTTTCTATGATTTGGATAGTACATAACTAAGAAGCTACATAATGAATATATTTTTCTTATCGTGGAAGAAGCAACTCCATCCCTCACCTTCCCCAATATGTTGAAGTCAATTACACTTTTGTCACCACCATATTTATGAGCACCAAATGACCAAGTACCAAAGAATATGGTGGTTTTGGGAGCTGAGGAAAATGGTTTATCAAAACTTCCTTTAGGTGTCGAAATTCACCAGTTGGTGACACACCAATATGCTTCAATACCATGGTTAAAATTCGCCCCCCAACCTATCATTATTTATATTGCACGTTTGTTGGCCCAAATAAACAACAACCGTTGATCTATCATTGCAATTGATGGTTAGATGGAATCATGTGGGAAATGAAC
>SNQJ01S0022886.1:111594-128693 GCA_010110895.2 Picea sitchensis | reverse complement strand
AAGACATTCATCCAAATAATTCCATATCAACAAACACTTGTACCTCTCATGTATCAAAATAATATGATATTTAAAGTTTTTAAAAAATGAATATCATATGTCTGTTATTTGTCCCAAAATAAAGTATTATATGTCTAGAATAAAACACTGTCATGATCTAAATTAAAATAGATGAGGGTATTTCTTCCTGAAAAAAACTTTCTCTTTCTTTCTTGCCTTTAGACACATCTGGTTTATGATTTAGCACGTTCTAGAGAAAATCCTTTTTCTCTTCGTACTTACTTACTTATGGATGCATGTCATTGAAGCAAATTTCTTTTTTACCATTTTATTCTTTTGTTGATTATTGTTTTGAGTGTACAAAGGAAGACTGAGATGCCTCTATGCTAGGGGTATATTGCAATAGGTTTCTTTACTTTATCCATATAAACTTTATGAGATGGAACTCTATGGTCCTCTGGAGGATAATGGGCTATGGAATCAATTGATGTAAAAAATTGTGTTGTGTGAGGAGATAGAGGGGGATTGGTAGGCCACTGTGTGATACCAAAAGGAGGATTCACTGGGTTGTTATCCCAACCATCATTCACTAGT
Organism: Picea sitchensis; assembly: GCA_010110895.2. Classification (NCBI taxonomy): domain Eukaryota; kingdom Viridiplantae; phylum Streptophyta; class Pinopsida; order Pinales; family Pinaceae; genus Picea; species Picea sitchensis. Next base: position 128,099 of record SNQJ01S0022886.1, on the reverse strand, counting down.
TGAACATGAGGTTCGGGAAATTCCATTATATTGGGATGTGGCTGCAAAGGTGCACTAGGAGGAGGTAGGGGTTGAGGTAAAGTTGGTTTTCACCCAAGGTTTAGGTAACTAGTTTGCACTAGCTGATTTAGGAGGAGGTAGGGGTTGAGGTAAAGTTGGTTTCCCCCCAAGGTTTAGGTAACTAGTTTGCACTAGCTGATTAAACGTGCCTGAATATGCATCAAAATGGATAGAAAATCTCATCCTCTTGTGCCCTTGATTCCAAAACACATTTGTAATTTCACCTCTTCTTCCTATGTTTCCTATGTTATCTACTATATTACTCCATTTTCTAAAGAATCTAATCTAATTACCATTATCATTTTGATTAATCCAAATCTTTAAAATATAATACAAGACACAATACAATAAACATTGATTACAAAACTTGTTAAATATGATTTAATTATAGCTTTGAATATAGCATGGTAATTCAAGCATAGAAGGGAGAAATGAAACATGAATAATGTATCAAAGGGGAGAAAATCCAAAACTTATTTAACACCCATCTTTTCACTTCCAATTTCCACAATTTAGAATTTTAAATCCTCTTGAATGCTCTTTTTTTTTAAAACACTCTATATATGAAGAGTTCAAAGTTTCTTTTAAACATAGGGACAAATATGGGAATGAAATTATATATGGTAGGGATATATGGTAGAGGGAGTATACTTCATGAAAAATGATATATAATGAAAAGAGTGTGTGAATTCCATGTTTTTGAAAAAAAATTAATTTTGACCATTTGGCATCAACCATCATTCTTCCTGAAATTTAAATTACATATGTGCTTTTCAAAAAACAATTGCACACATTTTCATAATAAAACCATTATAAATATCAACCCACAACATTACTACTTTTATTGACGGGGGTCAATTAAACATCCACATCATACTCCAATATCCAAAATGTTGTCATAATGTCATATAACATAAACCAATTTCATTTGTTAATATATATTCTTCATAAACGTGGAAACTCACCCTTTTTGAACTATGAAATTTCAAAAAAAAAAAATTGAGTATGACAGTAAAAGAATGACATACGACCCATATCCTTGAGTTTCCCTTCCAAGAAATCCAAGAGGAGGAATGGTGTGCAATCATGGGCTCATAAATTCAAGTAGAAGCTCTTTTTACAAGAAAAAATTTGTGCCAAGATTAGAATTAATTATTTCTTCAAGAAAACCAAAGACTCAACACAAATAAACTTCTTGTGATAAATTCATAAAAACCAAGTTGAAACTATGTATTTACCAACAATCATCATTCACAGGTTCGACCCATGATACTTTACAATCCAATTAACAATAAAAACTCTTCCAAAATATTTAAGAAGAAATGGAAAGTGATAATATGAACTAATGACAACAGTGATCATACAAGAAGGATGGAAAACCATAATATTCACTGCAAACTATGAACCCGTAAAACATTTTCCACAATAATAAACAACTGCCTCATCTCTTTTCATTTCACCAAATATTTGTTTATGGATGGGAGAGAGGGAAATAAAAACAACTGTACTTGCTACCAACTAACCAGAGCCATAATTAAAATTTATCAACAAATTCTTTTGCAAGGAAATGCTCATGGTTTTGAATACTCATAGAAAATACTCATAATTAAAATTTATCAACAAATTCTTTTGCAAGGAAATACTCANTATATATATATATATATATATATATATATATATATATATATATATATCATGGTTTTGAATACTCATACAAAATACTTGTTTATATAAGCATACACATCTTGCACTATGCCAGGTTACAATTTCAAAAGGCATAGATGTTATAAGTGATATTTCATAAGTTATATGAGCATGCAAGTATATGGTTCTCATATATATCATATATATGGTTCACTTAGAGTATGAAAGGTAGATAGTTTGTGGAAGAATTAACAAACAAGTGGTTATATATATATATATATATACCATTTATTGTGTTGAAGGTATATTTATTCATAAAATACCATAGGATGCTAGGAACCATTAATCTAAAGATGATTGTCATGCAATGATTAATTTTAATTGCCATAATTGAATTGTTGCCAAAACTAAAAACGATATCATGCCATAATGTTGAGAATGAGAATGCCATACAAAAACCTTATTATTTCAGTGTTTTCTTCTAGGGGACCCCACCTATTATGATTATTAAAAATAAAAAAATCTTCAAATGAATTATAGGTTTACAACTATTTGCGAACTTTTTTGGAATAGGTGGACAAAGTATGATTCAACACCCCTATATTGATACAAGTGAACCATTGCAGATGATATTGTGAAGAGAATCCACATTTCTTCATCTCCCTAGAGTTAAATAATAAATGGATTAACAATTGTATGTTGGACTTTGGGGAATCTACAACTGTCATAACTTTGAGAGTGATGAGATAGTTGGGCTTGGAAATAATGAGACCTTATGGGAATGCTTGTGGAATTAGTTCCAAGGCCATTAGTGCATATGTCTTGATATAAAATTTAAAATTTTGCCTTGCAAGATACCTGGAGATAGTTTTTTGATGGACATTATGGTCATCAATATACCTTACATTTGGGGAATGATCTTATCTAGGAAGTGGGATGCAACATTGGGTGGTACCTTACAAATGGACTTATCTTATGCTACTATACCCATGGGAAATGAAGCCCGTGGTATTCTATATAATAAACCAAGAACAAGAGCTCATGATGAATATTTTAATAGTGACCTTGAGAATGATATCACATTAGAAGAAGACCATCTTGAATAATTTATAGATTCCCCTCTTGACTTTGACTTGGATAATCTTCATTTTCCCCAAGAAGAGGATATTGGTGATATAGTATGGCCCAAAATGGAAGACTATCAAAAGCAACTCGACAAATTCAAGGACAAAGTTGTGGGATCTATCACAATCTTGAAGAAAGGTGATAAAGAATAGTTAAGTAAAAATGGCCAAGAAGATATTCTTATGACAAAGTCCCACCCCCCTCCCTTGAAGAAACACATTAAAGCAAGTTAAGAAATGATTGATCTCAAGGAGGAGGATTATAAGAAAGTAAAGTTGGTATTAATGCGTGAAAAGAGGAAGGGCTAGCCCAATACATGCAAGGAGTATGATAAATGTTGGCTAGACCCCTACAAGATTGAAAATAAGTTCGTCAATGATTCCTATTATATATCCACGCATGAGGGAAGGAGACTATCACTACCTATTAGTGAGTCCCTTATAAAACCCCATTATGGGGAAGAGAATTGAATTATTTCCTATAGATTAGGATAGGTGGGGTAGGTAGGTCATTTGCAACCTACATTTGCATTTGTATAGATGTTTGCATTATGCATTCATGTCAATATAGCTTTGCATTATCTCACATATGCATGTAATTGCATTCTCATTTTGCATATTATGCATACATGTTACGATCTTTCATTGTTCATTATATCATTGCTTTATCATGTATAGTCATAGCGAATTTTTTGTTTCCAACGTTCTTTTTTATTTGCTGCTATCCCTGGTGAATCACATCCACCAGTCTTTATTACTAAAGTGTTAGTGTTGTTAGAAGTGGGTGCAGGATTGTAGGTCTTGGAAAATCAGAGATGTTGAGGTTCTCATGCACTATAAAGTGAACACATGTCCATGTTGAAATATTGTAACTTCGAAGAATATTCTAATTATATTTGAGTTATTATTTTATAGATCAAATCCCCTTTTGTGGATTGATCAAGTCGGGCATTGTATAATATCAAATCCCCTTTTGGGGACTGGTCAAATTGCATTTGTATAGTGGTATTTGTAAAGTAGGCCCCTAGTAATTATTAAGTGGTTTTAACTACTTCTAGGAGAAGTCGTCCCCACCAAGTGAAGAGACATAACCCTAGCGCCTCCTCAACTTGTATTTATATGTGAGGATGATGCCTCATTTGAACACAATCACACTCACTCATCTAGTGTGCATATCTTGAAGGCAATTGTAGTTGCAGGAGGAAGCAGAAAAGAGGCGCATGCTCAGTCTTGGTTTATATTTGGTGTTTTGGTCTTAGTCTTGGCATTGTATTGGAAATCTATTATTGAGTTGTTGGGTTTTCTCCCCCATGAGGGTTTCCCACGATAAAATGTTGCGTACCTTGTGATTGTTTTTCTTTTAGTGATCCTCTTTATGCTGCTTTTTTGGAAATGCATTGAATGCTCATGTAATTTGTAAATAACCTAATAATAACAATAGAACTTAACATGGTATAATAGCTTGAATGAATAGAGCATATTTCATTGGGTATATAAAATGTCATTATTGTCGTACAAGAGAATTAGGGCTTTTTACTGAAGAGGAATGTTTGACCAAAAACTATCTTAGGAAGTGCGCCCTACCCTAGTGCATCTTTTGACAGCTTGAGCGAACTTTTTTAGTGGTCAGATTCTTCGGAAAGTCAAACCTTAGTTTTGACAGGTACTAGAAAACCAGGAAACCAGAACCAGTACCAGAAATACCAGTCCATAATTGCACGGGTCAATTTTCAAGGGGTAAAACTTGAAATTTTCCGAAATAGTCGGCTCTAACAAACTCGCCTCAACCCAACGCATCTCTTGGTAAGCTTAGTTTCATTTTTGAGCACTTTAATTTTCTGGTCATTTTCTTAGCTCTAGGTCAAGATGTCTAAAAGCACCAAGCTTGTTGACAATTTAAAAGGTGTGGAAAATTTACATGCCTAGAAGTAAATAATTGGACTCATTCTTGAAGAGAATGACCTTGCAAAATTCATAAAAGAAAATGTATCGGAACTCGAAGAAGATGCAACCAAAGAGAAGTACAAGAAGGATATGATTAAGGATAAAAGGATAATTGCAGACTCTATTAAATACCACTTGATTCCTCAAGTGTCTTCTAAGAATACTCCAAAAGATATGTTTGATGCCCTAACCAGAATTTATGAAGGAAATAACATCAACCAAAAGATGAACTTGAGAACCTAACTCAAGAATACAAAGATGCAAAAAGGAGAAATAATTCAAGACTATTTTTCTAGGTTTTCTCAATTCAAGGAACAATTAGAGGAAATTGGAGACAACTTAGATGAATATGAACTCGTGATGAAAACTCTTAATGGTCTCACAATACCTTGGGCTGCCTTCATCCAAACTATTTGTGCAAGAAAAGAGAAACTCCAATTTGACATTTTATGGGAAGAATGTGTTCAAGAAGATGCAAGAGTGGCCAACTGAGAAGTCATACTATTAAGAGATGAAGATCAATCCCTAGCTTCTCATGCTAAAGGAGGAAAGAAAAAGTCTCATTTTCAAAAGGAAACTCACTTTCATAAAGAATCTCACTATCCAAAGAGATTCCAGAAATATCATAAGGGTGAAAGAAAGGGAAAATATTTATCCTCTTATCAATTTTATCATTGTGATAATCTAGGACACATTGTTAAGAACTGTCCTGCAAGAAGGGAAGAATACAAGAGGAGAAATAAAAAAATACATCATGCCCATGCAACTGAAGATGATGAGCCACACAAAAAGTTAGCTAAAGAAGATATTGAAGATTATGTTTTGTTTTCCGCTCTCTCAGGATTTGTGACACTTGGAGAGGATACTTGGCTCATAGATAGTGGTGCCTCTAAGCACATGACAAGTCATAAATACACTCTCTCTATCCTTACAGAAAATGACTTCTCCTGGAAAGTTTCACTTGGAGATGATTATCAGTACCCTATCAAAGGAATGGGGGAAGCCACCTACAAAATTGATTCAGGAACTCCGATGAGAATGAAGGATATACTTTATGTACCATGTTTGAAAAAGAACTTACTTTCTATTTCAGCCCTATATAAGAAAGGTTTTAGGGTTGCATTCATAGATGGTGAAGTTCTTATGTGGTCTCAAGGAAAAGCCATAGAATATGCAATTGTTATTGGAACAGAAGAAGGTGGTTTGTACAAGTTAAAAGGTCACTCAGATGTAGCCTTGACTCACTCTACTGAAAGTCCTTGTGAACTTTGGCATAGAAGACTAGATCACATCAACTACAAAGCCTTATCATGAAGGTATATGCAAAGGATGTGCACAAGGAAAGAACATAAATAATATTTTTCCAAAGAGTGACAATAAAGAAGAATGAATCTTGGAACTTTTCCACTCAAATGTATGCAGTCCAATGCCATGAACCTCTTTAAGAAGTTATGTATACTATGTATCATTTATTGATGATGACTCTCATAATACTTGGGTTTATTTCTTGAAGTCAAAATATGAAGTACTTGGAAAGTTCAAGGAATTCAAAGCCTTGGTAGAAAACGTCTCCGAAAGGAAAATCAAGATACTCAGGTTAGACAATGGAGGAGAGTACACTTCAAATGAATTTGGAATATTTTGTAGAGATGTTGGGATTAAGAGGGAGATCACCACTCCCTATAATTCTCAACAAAGTGGTGTAGTAGAAAGAAAGAATGGAATGACTATGGAAGCAATAAAGACTATGATTCATGATCAAGATCTTCCAATGCACTTATGGGATGAAGCAACAAGAACAAAAATATATGTCCAAAATAGATTATCCCATAGTGCACTTGGATTCAAAACTCCCAAAGAAATGTTCACCAGAAAGAATCCAGAAGTAAGCCATCTCAAAATATTTGGTTGTCCAGTATTTGTACACATTCCAAAAAAAAAGAGAACTAAGTTGGATCCTTCAGGAAAGAAGGGAATATTTGTCGGATACTGTGAGGTCTCTAAGGACTTCAGAATTTACATACCAGGTTACCATCATATTGAAATCAACAGAGATGTCACATTTGATGAAGATGCAATACTCAAACGATCAAGGAAATGCCATCTTGAAGAAGTATATGAAGAATAACCTGTAGATGCCAGAGTTACAAAACCTGTGAAGGAAGTTACAATTACCCTTGATGTTGAGATTCCAGAAGATCATGATATGATAGAATCTCAAGAACCTCCCTGTATGATGATCTCTCACAAGAGAAATCCATATTGGGCAAGATAACGTATTCAATATGCAGGGAAGTATGGTTCCCTAGAAGGAACCATGAGACAAAGAAAGAAGCATAAGCCATTTTCCATCTATATGGAATTAATGTGTGATCTCATAGAGAAGGAACCTACTTTCTTTGAGGAAGTTGTTCAGAAGAAAGAATGGATGGATGCCATGACAGAAGAATACAAGTCCATTATAAAGAATGATGTATGGGAAGTAGTTCCCAGACCAAAGAACAAAGATGTGGTATCTTCCAAGTGGATATACAAAATAAAACATGCAGCATATGAAAGTATTGAAAAATATAAGGAAAGATTTGTGGCTCATGGATTTTATCAAAGGAAGTATTGACTATGAAGAAACATTTGCTCCTATAGCTAGATACACTTCTATCAGAACCATCATATCTCTTGCAGCCAAAATAAGTGGAAGTTTCACCAGATGGATGTGAAAACAACTTTCTTAAATTGTGTTATTGAAGAAGAAGTGTATATAGAACAACCACAAGGGTTTTAAGTTGAGGATAGAAAGACTCATGTCTGTAGGTTGAAGAAATCTTTATACTGGTTGAATCAAGCTCCTGGAGATTGGTATGGAAGAATTGATAGTTTCCTGACAAGCTTGGGATTTACCAAGAGTAAAGTTGATCCTAACCTATACTTCAAGGTTATGAATGATGATCCGGTTATATTGCTACTATATGTGGATGATTTATTCTTGACTAGAGAAGAAGATTTCATCACAGATTTCAAGAAGAAGCTCACTGCAGAGTTTGATATGAAAGACCTAGGCTCGATGCATTTTTTCTTAGGTCTTGAAGTTTGGCAGAGCCCAAAAAAGATCTTCCTTAACCAAGGGAAGTATGCAGTTGAAATACTGAAGAGATTTGACATGTTGGAATGTAAATCCATGAACATACCCATGGAAACGAATTTGAAGCTCCTTGTTGATACTTCGTCAGAGTTGGTTGATGCTACTCTATACAGACATATTATTGGATCGTTGATGTATCTGACGAATACCAGGCCAAATATATGCTTTGTTGTGAACACCTTGAGTTAGTATATGGTGAATCCTAGACGTGTTCAACTTGTAGTTGCAAAGCATGTGATGAGATACCTTAAGGGTATGTTGGATTGTGGTCTATGTTATACTGGAGATCATGAATTCAGACTGTATGGTTATAATGATTCATATTGGGATGGAAGTGCTTCAAAGATAAATAACACTTCAGGATGTTTCTTCAGTTTGAGGTCAGCCATGACTTCATGGAAAAGTAGGAAGAAATCCAGTATTTCTCTCAGTACGGTAGAAGCGAAGTACATTGCATCATGTTTCGCCAGTTGTGAAGCCATATGGCTTCGAAAGTTGTTGATAGTTCTGTTCGATATGGAGATGGAATCCATTGTGATTCTATGTGATAACCATATTTGTATAAAGATGATGTAGAAACTAGTGCTCCATGACAAGTCGAAGCACATAGAGATCCGGTACCACTACATTCATTATATGGTGCAAAGGGGAGTTGTAAATCTCCAATATGTTGGCACAGATGAGCAGGTTGAAGATGTGTTGACCAAGCCTTTGTCTCATGTGAAACATTGATTACTTCCGAGACAAGCTTGGTGTAGTCCGAAAGGACCTCCCTCAAAAGGGGGAGTGATGCTAATGATACTATGGTATCCTGACCAACAATGGGTAGCTTCATTAGGATTTTATATCCTAGGGGATTGATCATCCCTGGGTAGATCCAGAAGGTCCGGTAAGGACGGTCTGTCAAAGTACCTGTGCATGTATATGCCAACTATGGTCAGTAGTGGTAGCTCCGTTAGGATTTTATATCCTAGGGAATCTTATGATTCCCGAGAAGATATTGAAGGTTCGATAAGGACAGTTTGTCAGAGTACCACGTGGTAGCTTGTTAGGATTTTATATCTTAGAGAATATTATGATTCTTGGGCAGATATCGAAGGTCCAGTAAGGACGGTTTGTCAGAGTAACACAAATGTTGTTGTTGATGCACTTGCCTCATTCTGTTGCCACATGTTGATGATTTTATTCTAGCTTCAAGATGTTGATGATGTTGTTTCAACTTCATGTTGTTGATGATGGTGTTTCAGCTTCGTGCTATTGATGTTGATGTTTCATCTTCATGTTGTTGTTGATGATGATGATCTTACTCTAGCTCCATGTTGGAAACGATGATGATATTGTTGATGAGAAAAACTTCTGATGATTTATAGATGTGTCAATCAATGCTCTAGATGTTGATGATGATGTTTCCCTCTCATTCTCTTGATGATGTTGTATTGTGTCATGTTAGTAGAATTCCCTTCTAATTAATGGGGAGTGTCGAAATATTGTAACTTCGAAGAATATTCTAATTATATTTGAGTTATTATTTTATAGATCAAATCCCCTTTTTCAGATTGATCAAGTCGGGCCTTGTATAAGATCAAATCCCCTTTTGTGGATTGGTCAAACAACATTTGTATAGTGGTATTTGTAAAGTTCTCCCCTAGTAATTATAAAGTGGTTTTAATCACTTCTAGGAGAAATCGGCCCCACCAAGTGAAGAGACATAACCCTAGAACCTCCTCAACTTGTATTTATATGTGAGGATGATGCCTCACTTGAACACACTCACACTCACTCATCTAGTGCGCATATCTTGAAGGGAGTTGTGGTTGCAGGAGGAAGGAAAAGAGATGTACCTGCTTATTCTTGGTTTATCTTTGGTGTTTGGTCTTAGTCTTGGCATTGTATTGACAATCTATTATTGAGGAAGTTTTTGTTGGGTTTTGTCCCCCATGAGAGTTTCCCAAGATAAAATGTTGTGTACCTTGTGATTGTGTTTCTTTTAGTGATCCTCTTTATGTTGTTGTTTTGGAAATGCATTGAATGCTCATGTAATTTGGAAATAACCTAATAAAAATAGTAAAAATTAGCAGTCCCCATGTTGGAACTATATGTTACCCCCCCATGCCTAGGGGTAACTGGAGGAGATCATGTCTCATGGCCCACAATGAAGACAATGATCCAAACCATGATGATGATGAACATGTCCATAAATAGAAACCCAACAACCCCCCTCATATTTGCCTCTTATACTTCAAATCAACCAATATTGTCACATCCAATCAAATCAGTGTATGGGAGATGGTAAGCCAACATCACCACGAGGTATGTTAGTCCTTATTTCATGTGAAGTGTTGTGCTTAATATACTAAGAATATGGATGATGTCCATTGGTTGAAGTTGGATAATAGATCAGTAGCTCAAGAATTTATGTTTGTTTCCTTGTTTCAACTTGGTTGCCAACATCTATTCCCTAGCCTCATGTTGTCACTACCCAAGGAAAAGGGGTACCATTCGGGGGCCCTCACAAGGGTAATGTTTCATTCCCCACCATAATTAACACTTTCCATCCTAGAGCCTGTCAAAATAGACCAAACTTCTATAATGGGTCATGGTCCATTCTCTCATTAGAAGAGGGGATCAAGACCCAAAGGTTGATTGTAGTTGCTAAGAAAAATAAAAATAAAGAAAGAATAATGCTAAAGAAAGAAAGAAAGAATAGAAAAGGACTCTCAAAATCCAATCCAAACTTGAGCTCTACCCTTTATGTGTTTTCCCAGTCCCAAAGAAATGATGTTATAGCTTGAATCTTTATAAAGGGGACTTGCAAATATGATAATAGGAAAAATAAAAAGGAATATTAAGGGGTTTGGAAAAACGTAGCGTTTAGAAAATGGTAACTCAAGATCAAGTGAACCCTCCACAAAGGCACTCATAGAAATGGAACCAATGACACCATAATCCATGAAGGAACCCCGATCCATATCACTATCACAATTACTCTTGAAGGGTTCTTTTCTTTTACTTCTTACCCTGAGACATATTCCTCTACTTGGGTATTTTCTTTCATTCTTTTGGTTGGAACACCTAATAGGGTTAGATGAAGGTCTTCCCTTATTCAAACTTGCCAATTTACATAAAGTCTTGAGCTAGTGTGAAATTTGAAGGGGATATTGATGTGAATTGTTCATGTGGCTTATATATTAAGTAACAAATTACTTTGGATGATTTAAGGACCAATATTTCTTATGAACATTGGCTTTACTTGATTTCATATTTTATTTTGATCTGGATGCCCCTGACATGGTTCTTTAAAGGATGCCTTGGGATTTCACCCAGGATGTTGTGCCTCTATTATAGGATATGGCACTTGTGATGCAGAGTAGTGAGTCACCCAGTGAATTAATACATTCAGATAGTGGATCTCTCGTCTTCAGGACCTTGGACAATGCATAGATGGGATTTTTTTTAACATATTTGGTCATGGTGGAAAATAGATGGGTTGGAATCCCACATCCTATCCATTGTACCCCATGTATTATTACTCATTGGATGGAGGATGTTACGCCGATGGATAGTTGGATTCCTTGCAGGGATGAGATACACCCCTCTCCACCTTGGACGTAGTTCTCTACACCTTGGACATTGGTCATCCTTTAATATGATGTCACACTTTAGGGTTTGATGATGATGGGGCTTGATGACAACTTGGGGTACCATTGATGACAACATGGCCATATATGAGGAGATGTGCATCCTACCATGATTTCACCATGAGATGATGACATGCGGCATTGGATGGCCTTCACACACCCTCTTGGAGCATGTCATCACCACACGTGTGACCTAGGAGGAAATTATTGTAATATTCTTACATGATTTATCATTTGTAGAGGAAAATTGAGGGGTCTACCCCACTTGTAGACATGAATTTTCACTTTTTGGACTATTGGACCACTAGGATTTCCCTTATAAATAAGGCTAGCACTCCATTTATTTTTTCATCATCACTTCCTCTCATATTTGTGGGAGAGATACTCTAGAAAAGTTTGATCTACTATTTTCTTGTCTCTTGGATCTCATGTGCACCTCTTGGAGGAGGATCTTTGTGGATGATTTTGCTTTCTTGGATGGTATGTTTCTATAACTAGGGTTTTTCTTTGCCTAGTAACTTGGATAAGTAAGTAATTGTTGCATTTTATGTCATTGCTAATATTTTAAGGTGATAATTGTTATCTTATTGAATGTTAATTTGTCTTGGTGAAACCCTAGGGATGAGACATACATATTTCTCTCCTTCATATGCTTTGTTATCCAAGTTTTTTGAAAGCATTCTCTTGTTAGGATTAAAGGACCTAAGGCCCAAGAGGCTTTACACCTTAGGGTTATGATCCTAGTCTTTGATCCTTGACCTAGGTTATCTAGAAGAGAGAAAATGACACCTAAGGCCCAAGAGGCTTTGCACCCTGGGGATCATTTCCTTTAAGGTTTAGTGCTAAGTCCCAAGAGGTTTTTCACCTTAGGGTTTAAATCTCATTATTCTTTATCATCTAGTTCAATCTTCAAGGTGTTGCATGCTTGATTCCATAAGCCCTAAAAGAAAATGACACTAGTATAAATGTCTTCTTGCGGTGAAAATTACACTTAGAACTAGTATTCTCTCTCTCAAAATTGTTTTATTAACTTCTCTAACTCGAAATTTAGAAAAATGATGATATTTATTGTTGTTGTTATAAAATTTTGCTACAACCACTAGGGTTTACTTTAATTACTTCATATTTGCTTGGAAAAGTGGCTTAAGATACTCAGAATTCAAATCTAGCAATTGGATATTATTGTACATGTTGAAGGCTTGGTTTATATGTTAAATTTATACATTTCTAAGTACTTTTTCCTATTGTTATTGCAAAAGATTGATTTCTATTATACATTGTCTTACTACTGTAATTTGTAACAAAAAATGGCTTTATTGCTTATCTAGTGTCTAAGAGGTCATTTATGAGCTATATGACTTGGTAATTTCCTATTTTATGATTTGGATTTGTTTATTGTCTTGTACAGGTGAACCAATTACCTTGTTACCTTTCTTATCTCTCCTATATCTACACCTAGCCTTCAGGTGACCAAGATAGGACGATGTAGGCTCGAATAGTCTTTCTATTCGATCCCTCGAGGTCACCAAGGAAGCCTCCCTTATGGTAGACCTTCTACCATCACTAAAATAAGGGAAGTCTCTACTTAGGTGAAAATGGTAGAAACTTCCAATTGTTACACAAGATTGGGATCTTGTGGAGGGATTTGAACAAGTACAAATCTTGTGATAACATGTCACATTAGTGATGCTAGCTTGCTCCATCTCTATAATTTTTTAGGAGATGTGCAAAAGGGAGTTGTTGTTAGCCTGGGTAATTTCTTCATGCAGTTGAATATTTTTTCGAGCTTCCTTGCACTCTAGGTCATACATATTTTCCTCAAGAGAACCTTGCACAAAAACACTTAAAGAGAAACCAAATCACATAATCCCCAGACAACAATTTCCAATTCCAATTTTAAATAAAAATAGCAAAAATAGAGTAATACTAAAATGGAAAAACAAGTCCAAGACATAAAAAAAAATATCATAAGAAAATGCCACAAGAAAAATAAACCAGAGAACCAAGTGTTTCTTGGTCCAAAATAAAGAAAATACTGGCTTCAAAGATTTAACTTCACCCAAAATCTCCACCTATGAGTGCCTATGTACACCTATGTATGCACTGAACCTGCACAAGAAGTTGGATTGCTTCCTTAAATCTCGACCCACCTCACCTCCAGTTTCTCCATACCAATCCCATAGCTCCTAAGGTAATTCCTTCACAACAATGGTTTCATCGTAGCAAAGGTTCTCCATTACCAACAAATTCCCACATTTCAACGAGAATTCACACAAGCAGCATTGAATACCCACATAGATCTCAAGATGACCCATATGTAAGAACAATGGAAACCACCTATCATACGTCCCTTGACATGTCTAGTTATGAGGTTGAATTTATTATTAATTAAATGTTGCTTGATTCCCACTAAGGTATGGGGGTATAGCCACACACCCCATTTTTTTTGAACAAACCATGGCTTAGGGAGGATGCCACCTTAGCCCAATGATCAACATTTCTATTGAGTGTTGGACAATTGGTTTGGGCAGTTGGTTGTCAATGATTTCAACCCTTAGATATTGATGTCAACCCCTAGAGAAGTCTAAAATCCCTAGAGGTGTGGTTGATATTGATGGTGAGTTAGTTTTCATTGATGGAGTGGTTGATTTCAGCAGATGTGATGGGTGCATTTGATGAAGTCTACATTAAGCCCTGGAGGTGTGGTTATGGTAACCAAAGTTGGTTGAGGAATATGGAAAAGAAGGATAGTGTAAATGCAGGTAAGGAACTCATATATGGATAGTCCTTGTTGTGTTGTTTTCGTTGACAGGTGGTACGCCATGTGGTTCCTTGCGGTTAGGGAGATATGCACTTGTGAAGTTGGAAACCCCGAAGAATGGTCAAGAAGCCCCTAATTGGTTACAAGTCAATTAATGAATGGGTAAAGTGGTTGTAACAATAAAGTCAATAATCCCTAATAATAAGGAAAGAGGTTACCTAGAAAACGTATATATACACCTCAAGGAGTCTCTTATAAGTACACATAGTTACATTGAATGTCTATCTTGTGAGAATGTTATGGTCTAGTATTTTGGTCTATTGGTAAATCTTATAGAAATTCTGAGGCAGCGGATAAAGTGTGAGGAAAGAATGTAAGTTTCATAGTTGCAGAGTGTTAGGGTTTTTCTGTAACCCTAATTTGGAAGGCCCTTGTGGGTCAGCTTGAGGGTGTCATGCGAGGCACCCCCACGGGTTGACTAAGGGACGTCACACAAGGCCCCATGTGATAGGGAGTCTTATTCCCATGAGGCTAAGACAAATCTCATATATATGTTGGTACCAGGTTGCTGAAGACTATGATAGTGTTACAGGTAAGCTACATGTTACTTATATGCTTATGTGATTATATCTTATGCTTGGTGGTGGTATGGTACATGCTTGAGAGGCATGTCTTGTTGATGCATGGTACATATTGGTGATATTGGTATGGTAAATTGATTAGTATTATATCTTGGTTGTATTGGTATCTTGGTATTTGGTTTGATTAAATGGTGATGATGTTATATGCTTGAGGCTTATTCTTGGTATACTCTTGAAGGATTGGTACATGGTGTATGGTTGTCATTGATATTGATACATTTTTTAGAAACACACTTGGTATATGAAAACACATGTATGAGATACATCTATTAGTGATGTTGGTACTTTATTAAGGTACACCATTGATAGTACTTGCTTGATATATCCTATGGTACATGGTGTATGGCATCATTGAGTGATATAGTATATGGTTGAGATACATTGTTGGTGCATGGTATGGTACAGGTGTTGATGTACATGGTTGATACATGGTATGGTACATGATTGATACTTGATATGGTGTTGATGTACATGGTTGATGGTTGAGGAATATGGTATAGGTTATGGTGTATGGTGTATGCATGGTTTGGTACAATTTTGGTGCATGGGTGATGCATAATTTGGTACAGGTGTTGGTGATGGTTCATGCACTTGGTGTGGTATAGGTTGTGGTACACAATTGATGTTTGGTATGGTACAGGTTGATGGTTTGGTGCATGCTTTGGTACATGGTTGAGACACATATTTTGTGATGGTGTGTTGGTGATCTTGGTGCATGCTTGATAGAGGCATGTGTTGGTGATGTTAGACATCTAGTTGAGAGGTGTCCTTGGTATATTATCCATGTGAGAGGATCTAGTTGAGTATTGGTGACAGTGACAGTTTGGAAAAGTTGATGTGACAAGTTGACAGTGATAGGTTGGATACATTGACAGGTTGATGTTAGAAAAATAGGATTGCGGAGTAATAAAATAAAACAAATGTGGAAATAAAATACAAAAGATACACAATACAATAGAGACACATATATACGTGGTTCACCCAGTGTGGGCTACGTCCACTAGATAAATTGTCAGGTCCTTCCTTTATTATTGTCCAGCAAATGAAGGGATACAACCTACAACAAACCCGATGTAACTTCCTCTTATTTCTCTCAAAGTCTCTTATCTCATAATACAATATTTGACATAATGCATAGATGCAATACATTTCCCTCATAACAGAGGGTTGTCTCCTAGGGAAAAAAAACCTAACATAATTTCTACCGTTAGATTTGCGACCTTATAATGAACGGTCCAGATTTACAATGAAATTACAATATACATTTACAAGGCAATTTTTCCTTCGGGGGCTTCGCCCTCGAATTCCCATCGAGGGACGTTTCCCCCGACCCCACAAAGGGGGCAACCCCCCTCTGCACTCCCCCGCGTAGAAGAGTGTACATACTTCTGGGGTGTAAATACTTCATGCTAAAAACAAAAGACCTCTGAATCAGGAAGATAATCAGGCTCCACAACCAACAATCTCCCACTTGGAGACTGATCTCAACAACTCCACCATTGTTGTATATGCTAGACTCTGAACCTTCTTGGACCTGGAAAATTTCTCATCTTC
>SNQJ01S0022886.1:78634-108101 GCA_010110895.2 Picea sitchensis | reverse complement strand
CCCCGCAGAGGGGGTAACCCCCCTCTACACTCCCCCGCGTGGAAGAGTGTACATACTTTTGGGGTGTAAATACTTCATGGGGTATAAACACGGATGAAAACAAAATACCTTTGAATCATGAAGATAATCAGGCTCCACAACCAACAGTTGACAGATTATAGGTTGATGTGATAATGGCAGTGACAGTGTCAGTGACAGTGACAGTGATAATGGCAGTGATAGTGATAGTGGTAGTTGCAGTGACAGTGACAGTAGCAGTGACAATTATAGTGATTGTGGCAGTGACAGTTTGGTGTACACTTATATTTCAGGGAGAAAAGATGGGGCAAGGAAAGGGGGTTGTAGCCTCCTTTTGGTTGGTGTCGGAGAACACAGGGAGTTGTATCTTCCTCTAGGTTGGAGCCTGGGAATCAGGGGGTTGTAGCCTCCATCTAGTTGGAACCAGAGAATTCATGGAGTTGTAGCTTCCTTTAGGTTGGAGCCTATAAATAAGGGGTTGTATCCTCCTTCTGATTGCAGCTGGAGAATTGGGAAGTTGGTGCTTCCAATGAATGTATTCTTTTGATATATAAGAAAGAAATATTTGGTCTTCTCCCATTTGGGTTTCCACGTAAATTCGGGTGTACTATGTATTTGATGTGATGCTATAGATGTGATGTTTCTTATGTTTATATGCTCATGATATACTGATTATACATTGATGATATACTATTGATAAAGTTGAAGTTTATATATTGTTGTTAAAAGTGGTAAAAGTGCTCATATTGATTCACCCCCCCCCCCTCAGTATTCCAACATTAAGTTCCCTTTTGATATGGAAAAAGGAGATGTTATCAAATTTTGAGAGTGTTTTTTATCCTCGAGATGAGTTTTCTCAAGGAATTACCCCTCGATGTGATTGACCAATCATGTATTTCATTACCAACATAGAATCCCCCATGAAAATTAATGTTTTGAGCCCCTCTTCCTTTGTGATATAAAAACTTTTCCATAGTGAATATACCTCAGCAAGATTGTTGGAAACATTCCCAAGCCCCTATGTGTAATAGGAAATTATGTTTCCTCTGGTCCCCCTCACACCTACCACCCCTAATGTGACATTAAGTTATGAAAAAGCATGTTTTGACTTAATTTTATTTGCAAAATAATTTTGGCTCATTTTTTCATTTGATGTTCATTAACTCTTGTTATGGAAATTTATTCACTCCTGTTAATTGTCACAATTATATCGATATAATTCAAATGCTTGTCATGGTTAACCCTTCTCTAATGAAGAAATAATATTTTCAAATCAATACATTAGACAATAAGGCAAGTGATCCAGGTGGATATTGGTGGCCACCCACCTATTCGAACTGGCTCCTCTTGACAGTTTTTAGTTCAGCACATTCTTTTTTACTTCGTTTTTTTGGCTTGCCACAGTCAAACTATACGGAGTCATATTTTGATGGAATAATGTGTATTTCTTGAAAATACCTTTCCAACAGGCTATCACGCGCCTAAAACAAAAGTTGTATGCAAAATTTACAACCTCGAGAAGTTGAGGTACCAACTTACCCATCAGGGCCCACATAACTTTTGGCGTTTCATCTCCTAGGGTTAGGTTTTTGGATGTCTAGGGTTTTGGAATTCATGAGTAATGTTAAAAAGGCCTCTGGAGCCTCATTGTAATCATTATTCTCAGATGGATGTGTGTAGAAGCCACATCTCTTCTTAGATATAGATACCACCATCCGAGCAAGTTGTTCCAGTTCTGTAGTTTTACAGTTTCAACCTATTTTATTTATTCAATAGAAGTTATTGTTCACTGGATATCTGTTATTTTTCTTTGTATCTATGTGTTATGGTATTCAATCTGTTATTCATTTCGTTGTGCTCATAAATCCATATTAGTGGTATCAAAGAAATTTTCTCTTCATTTGTTTTTCTTTGTGCATGTCCCTGACAAGATCTGGGTACAAGAAGTTGGGACTTGAACCAGTCAAGCCTTTGCAAGATCGATCGCGTTGAACCTGACCACAACTCATGGGAGAAAAGAATAAATATTATGGAGTAGGAGATCATTTTAAAATGTTGCTTGAGGAATCCCTTGCACGACAAAGGAACGAGATGATGGACAACTTTGCACAGATCCTTCGGCGGTTGCCCACAGGAGACACATCTTCATCAAGTGGCCACGCAACCCCCTTCAAGGTACAAGTAAATTTTGTTATTCCATTATTTGAAGAACTGATAGATGTGGATGTTGTAGATAAATGGTTGAATATGCTCGAAGGGTATTTTTCGGTCCACAATTTTTCTGATTGGGAAAAGATTACTTTTGCACTCCTCAAGATCATCCCCCATGTTAAGCATTGGTGGGATACGTACTCTGAGAAAGGGACGACATGTTAATATGAAATATTTTTGGTCACCTCCACCTTGGATTCCTTCAGGGATGCCATTAAAGAACAATACTACCCTGTTGGAAGCCATGAGGACCAATACACAATATGGACCATGCTGTGTCAAGAAAGGGACCAAACAATACTAGATTTCACCAATATTTTCCATACTCTATGCACCAAATTGGGTATCAAAGACTCTGAACAATATCTGGTTCTCAAATACCATGGTTGTCTACATAGATACATGCAAACAAAAATGGAGTTTCTGGACATCGCATCATTAGGTGTGGCTTATAGATATGTTGTCAAGATCGAGCAGAAATTTAAGCAGAAGAGGTGAGATTTTGGATCTGCAAATTCCTCATAACCAAAGCAGGGAAAATGCATCCCCAACCCACCAAACAAGGGATAGAGTAAATATGGTCACTGTCAATAAAACCAGTCCAAGACGCAACCCAAGAAAGGTAATGGAAATTCAAAGAAGGACACAGGAAAGTGGTGTGAGTACCATAAAATCCCTTGGAAGAACACTGAAGAAGGTCACTCCAAGCAGTCACTAGTGGTCAAGCTGAAGGATTCAGAGTCAAAGGAAGATTATGACTCCGAATCAAATCCATAAAGTGGGAAGCGGATCATTGATGTCGAACCCAGTGCCACTATCGCTACCACCAAAGTCTAGCCAAGAAAACTAGAAGAACCAAAGGAAGGGGAATTCCTCTTTCACTTACATATGTGGGTAAAGGGGACTGCACTGCAATTTCATTGTCGATATTGGCAGTCAGAAGAAACTGATTTCAGTAGAGGTCATCAAGCTGTTGGACCTACTGATAACACCTCACTCGCATCCCTACAACATCGATTGTCTTCTCCAAGCACAAGATCTCCTCGTCAGCCAACAATTTTGTCTACCCTACAACATCAAGCCCTTCAAAGACGAGGTATTGTGTTATATTTATCCCCTTGAATTTTGTGATGTTCTTTTAGTCCAGCCATATTTGTGGAAGAGACATTATATGTATGAGTCTAGACCTTGCAATTTTATTATTACTTTGGGTAGACAATTGTACAAGATACCAAAGGTTGTGTCGCCTATTGTTATTTCTTTAATCTCTGCTAAGCAATGCAGTAAGGTAATTTCACAGACCGAGAAGTTCATCTTATTTTTTATCCTTGACTGCAGTAAGAAAAAGGTCACAGCCACATCTGTGACCTCTACACACAACCTCTCTTTGCAACATAAGAAAGTGGATGGGATCGTGGAAGAGTACATAGACATATTCTCCTCACCCACCAAGGTACCGACGCACTGCCAAGTCAAGCATCCAATTGATCTAACCCATGATGCACCACTTCCTAATGGACCAATCTATCGTCACTCACTGATGGAAAATGACGAAATCAAGGGCTAGATCCAAGACTTTCTTTAGAAGGGTCACATTCGACCCAACTCCTCCCCTTGCAAAAGCACAATTTTTCTAGTGCAGAATAAAGATAGGACCTGGAGGCCTTACATTGATTACAAAGCATTAAAAAAAATAATAGTCAAGAACTGGTACCCAATTCCCTGAATTGATGACCTTCTTGACCAACTCAAGGGGGAAAAGTTCTTTAACAATATTGACCTAAAGTCCGGCTACCACCAGGTTCCCATTGAACCAAATGATGTATGGAAGACAGTTTCAAATCTAAAGAAGGTCTCTTCGAATGGATGGTCATGCCATTTTGCTTAACAAATGTACCAACAACTTTCATGAGGTTGATGGATGATGTATTGAGACCCTTCACCAACTCTTTTGTGGTGGTATATCTGGATGACATCCTCATCTTCAACAGAACTTGGGAGGAGCACATGTAGCATATTCAACAGGTTTTGAGCACTCTGCAACATCACAATCTATATGCCAACTTGGAAAAATGATCCTTTGGCATGAACATGGTCCAATACTTGGGATACATTGTTGATGAACATGGGGTACATGTGGATCCAGCTAATATCCAAGTCATTCATGATTGTCCAGCCCCGACTACACTAAACAAGCTTTAGAGCTTCTTGGGATTTTCCAACTTCTACCGAAGGTTCGTATTGGGATTCTCCCATATTGCATGGGCCCTCAACCAAGTAACCAAGGTAGGTGGTAAGGAAAAGTTCGCATGGGGGCAGGAACAACAACAAGCATTTGATGATCTGAAGCATCGCATGTGCTCAGCTCCATTACTCTCCTTACCTAATATGCAACAACCATTCAAGATTGAGACTGATGCCTTCGACTATGTTGTAGGTGAAGTTCTCACTCAACACGATCATCCAGTATCATACCATAGTGAGACATTGTCATATATTGTCTGGAAATACCTCACCTATGACAAAGAAATGTATTTCATTGTGCAAGCATGTCGTCAATGGAAACATTACATTCTGGGAAAGGAGACAAACATCCACATTGATCACAGGCCTCTGCAGTTCATACATACACAGGGTAAGTTGCAGAACGATCACCATCAAAAGTGGTATACGTACCTATAGTAGTTCCATCTCAACATCAAGTATAAAATAGGGAGCACAAATCATGTCCCTGACTACCTTAGTCTCCCTATCATTGTTTCACTCACCATAGTGCTCCATTCCTATGGGCATGAGGCATCTGAGTGGCCCCAACTTGATCAGCATGACCCTGACTTCTCCACTACCTATCAACTCTTGGGTACATGAGAGGATGTCACCAATTTTCACATCCATGATGGACTATTATGCCATATGGGCCACCTCTGTGTTCCCACAAGAAAGCATGTAAAGATGATTTGGGAGGCTCACTACAATTGGATGGCAGGACATTTTGGCGTGGAGAAAATTGTGGTCATTCTACATAAACATTTTTATTGGCCAAAACTTCAACAAGATGTCAGCAAGTATATCAGATATTGCGTTGCCTGTGCCATTTCCAAACCATCCATCAAGAAGCAAGGCTTATACACCCCTCTTCCTACTCCTGAGAGGCCTTGGGAATCCATCTCGATGGATTACATGTCTAGCCTTCTATCGACCAAGCACGACAATGATTGTGTATTTGTGGTGGTTGATCGGTTTTCAAAGATGGTCATTATCATAGCCTACAAGAAGAGCATCACAGCGGAAGATACTTCCAATATATTCGTCGAACGGGTGTGGGTCCATTTTGGAATACCATAGACCATCACCTAAGATCGGGACAAAAATTTCCTCAGCATATTTTGGTCGAGTCTCTGGTCACTGTTGGACACCAAGATCACTAAATCCACTACTTTCCACCCCCAAAACGATGGCCAGAGAGAGGTCATCAATCAGATGATTGTGCACATCCTACACATGTACAAATCTAAGCATCTATGTACAGGGGATGAGAGTCTTCCCTATGTTCAACACAACTATAACATGGCTCTCCATAGTTCCACCGGTCATAGCCCATTTCAGGTGGGACTGGGATTCCAACCCTTGGGTCCCATTGATGTTGCACTACCTCTTGCAACCACATAGGTAGAATGTTCCCATGTTCAGTCTAAGGTCGAAAAAGCCACCAAATTCATTGAGAGTATTTAACACATCCACCAACAGTTCCATGAGATTTTGAAGAAAGCCAATTCTAAGTACCAACAATGCCATGAGCAACACTAGGTATCACACTAGTTTCAAGTGGGAAACAAGGATTGGTTACATTTGCAGAAAGAGCACCTTACAGGTCCCCATCAAAATCTTTGCCTACTTTTCTATGGGCCTTACACTATCGCCAAGGCGGTGGGTAGCAATGATTTTGAGCTCAACACTCCACCCTTCCTTGGCTTGCACCCACTGTTCAATGTGGACCTCCTTCGACCATACTTTCCACCATTATTGGACACCTCAGAGATCACATAATAGTTGACACCAACATATCTCAACCCTGACTACATGGAACATGCATCAACTAATAAGATAGTGGACACACAGTTCAAGGGCACTCGCCCACAGAGGATCCATCTTTATTGGGTTGTCAAGGCAGGGAAACTCCTACACCAAGGAAAGTGGCTCACCTAGGGCCAAATTTAGTAGAATTTTCCTCACCTTATTGGGGAACTCAACACAATGGAGACCATTTCTTCCTAAGGGGGGAGGACTGATCCAGGTGGATATTGGTGGCCACCCACCTATTCCAACTGGCTCCTCTTGACAGTTTTTAGTTCAACATGTTCTTCTGTACTTCTTTGTAATTGTGGTTTCTACACTTCCAGGGTTGTCTAAATCCCTACACATATTCCAGGTGGAGATTAATGTTTTCCCACCTAATCCAACTGGATTATTTTGGAAGTTTTCATGTCAGTGCATCTTCATGTACTTCCAGGGCCATTTTGGGGTCCTAAACAATGGTTTTTTGTCTTTCCACAATCAAAATATAGATAGAGTCAAAATTTGATGGCATAATGTGTATTTCTCGAAAAGACCTTTCCAACGGGCTATCACAGTCCTAAAACAAAGGTCATATGCAAAAGTTACGACCCTGGGAAGTTGAGGTACCAACTTACCCATCGGGGCCCACATAACTTTTGGTGTTTCATCTCCTAGGGTTAGGTTTTTGGATGTATAGGGTTTTGGAATTCATGAGTAATGTTAAAAGGCATGTGGAGCCTCATTGTAATCATTCTGCTTAGATGGATGTGTGTAGCAGCCACATCTCTTTTGAGAGATAGCTACCACCATCTGAGAAAGTTGTTTCAGTTCTGTAGTTTTACAGTTTCAGCCTATTTTATTTATTCAATAGAAGTTATTGTTCACTGGATATCTATTGTTGTTCTCTGTATCTTTGTGTTATGGTATTCAATTTTTTATTCATTTCGTTCCGCTCATAAATTCGTATCAACAAGCCTTCAAATATAGTTAAGTGTTATATTGTCTCAATATATCTCCTTGATAGTTAAGTGTTACATTGTCTTAGCATAACTCCTCAACTACGCTCCTTAACTAATGAAACAAGAAAACTTGCTAATCTCTCTTATATTTTTTTCTATGCCCAAAAGGTCGTAGCATGTCCTAAAGGGTCAACCATGGAGTAATTAAGTCCTTATTCTATACTTATTAGGTTGGATAACCAACCATTCATCTCAAGTAAGGGTAAGAACCTTTATCACATTGTCTTCTACCTAGCTCAATGAAAGATGTTTTTTGGCTAGATAAACTTCTATTTTCTTCCTCTATTCAATAGGGATCTATTAGGGCACATTTGGTAGTAATGTTCATGATCTCATAAAAAGTTTTACTAGTATATTGCAATATGTATGTATGCAATATATTTTGACTAATATATTATAACATATATGTATGTAATATGTTTGGACTAAGTTTGAATAATTTTGGGTAGTATGTAATTTTTAGTAAGATGCTTAATGTAAATGGATTAAGATATTTTAGTCCATGGGGAAATCTAGATATCTTAAATATTTTTTGTTGGGATATTTGTTGTTTAGCCATATTCTAACAGTTAAGGCACAACTACACTCCCTTAGCATGTCAAATGGTTTTCTTAGGAAAGTATTTGAACTCTCACTAATACCCTATTGTAAATATTTTTAGTGAGAAAAATAATTCTCACTTAGTGGAGAAGAGTGAAAGAAGGCTTACCATGTTCTACAAGTAGCCATATAGCTTGACCTTGTTGGAATATTGAGAGGAGAGGGGGGGGTGAATCAGTATGAGCACTTTTATCACTTTTCACCACAATATCTATTATTCAACTTTATCAACAATATTCATTAGTATATCATCAATGAGCATATAATCATAAACAACATCACATCAAATACACAGTACACCAGTATTTGAGTGGAAACCCAAATGGGTTAAAACCACATAATGGTTTCTTATATATATCAAGAATTCATTCATATGAAGCACCAACTTCCAAATTCTCTAGATACAACTAGATGGAGGCTACAACCCCCTATTTACATGCTCCAACTTGAAGGAAGCTACAACTCCCTGAATTCTCTAGCTCCAACCAGAAGGAGGCTACAACCCACTGATTCTCAAGATCCAACTTGAAGGGAGCTCCAAATCCCTGTGTTCTCCAACACCAACCGAAAGGAGGCTAAAACCCCCTTTCCTTGCCCCGTCCTTCCTCCATGGAATATAAATCTAGACCAACTGTCACTACCACAATCATTTCCATTGCCACTATCACTGCCACTGCCACTATCACTACCATTGCCACTTTCACTGCCATTTTCACATCAACTTGTAACCAGTAAACCTGTCACTATATCCAACATGTCACATCAAATTGTCACTGATCAACCTGTCCAACCTGTCACTATCACCAATACTCAATCAGATCCTCTCACATGGGTCATACACCAAGGACATCTCTCAACTAGATGTCCAACATCACCAACACATGTCTCTACCAAGCATGTACCAAGATCACCAACATACCATCACAAGATATGTGTCTCAAAAATGTACCAAAGCATGTACCAAACCATCAAACTATACCATACCAAGCATCAACTGTGTACCACAATCTGAACCACAACAAGTGCATCAACCATGCACCAACACATGTACCAAACCGTGTATCAACCATGCACCTCAACTTGTACCATATGCCTCAAAATAAACCATGTATACCAAGTACCAATCATGTACCATACCATGTATCAACCATGTCCATCAACATATGTACCATACCATGTGCCAACCATGTACATCAACACCATATCATGTACCAATCATATACCATATCATGCCATCCACCGTATATCAATAAACCAAGAAATGCACCACCAATGTATCTCAACAAGTAGATCTCAACCAACATGTACCATGCATCCAATGATGTGCCTCAAGTCATATACCAAATCCCACAAACACATGCATCTAGCATACTCCTAAATATCACCAAGATGCAACCCACAGGGGCTTCACTCAATGAAATTGTGACATAGCACGTTCGTTCATGGGATGATAAAGAATACCCCTAATTTCACTAAATATTGATAATAAAAAAAACCTAAAATCCTTTTTTTGACCCCCCTCCCAATACATATGTACAATTTTAAAACCCACTATTTTTACCAGATATCCTAGGTATCCATTTATTTCATGGAATTTTTAATACCCCGTTTTATTTCTATCCTTAGTATGCAAACATGACATAACTCTTATATGCTCACAAATCACAAATCTCAAATGTAATTCAAAAATAAGCAAGCAAGGGGTGTGCCATATAAGTTGATGTTAAAGCTTAGGCTGGAGTGATATATCTTCATGAGTCACCCAACTCATTCAAATCCATGTGTTTCCCGACCTGGGAGGGTGGTAACCTTTTGTCCATGACTTGCAAAGAGGTATCCTAGTGGGTAGCCATAGATTTATCATGTCTTTATTACCAAGTGGCATACTTGTAGGATTGCAAGAGCACATGAGACAAATAGTGAGAGATCCCTTGTATTTCATCATATTGGGTGTAGCTTACTACACTTTCTCATTCATACCTTGACTTGCCTTACTTATTGGATTTTATCACTGCGATTTAGGACTTTTTGAAGGCGCCTTCAAACCTTATGGATTACTTGTGCTTTATTTTCATGTCTTAGAATTCTTTTTATTTTCTCTTGCATCAAGAAACTTGTCCCCAAAACCATATTTTGTCACCACTTGAAAATTATTTGAAAACCATATTGTTCACCACCTAAGCACTCAAATTAGTACCTCCATTGTAAACATTATTTTGGATACATATAAACCTATCACACTTATTTAAAAACATATAGTTGATTGTAATTAGAACCAACAATCACTACTAGATTTGGTTATAAATTTTGACCAACATTAGTGTTGTCAGAACGACATTAGAAATAAATAATACATGTATAATGCAAACAAAACCAACATTGTGGGAATAACCTAAAAGTTGGAATCTTAGGATCAATGTCCAATGCATGTGTCACACATGTGTCCTATTTTCCTTAGTATGATTTAAACAAATCATAGTTCCCAGATAAAACATGGTTAAAACAAACCTAAAAGTCAGAGATCTACAATGAGTTTCCATGCATGTGTTGCTTTGCTTGATGTTTCTATAAACAATTATATGTGACTTAATCTTGGCCAATCATCTTTGAGAAACACCTGACATACATCAAAACAATATGATGAAAACTGGATTATACCCAAAATATTATAATTTTAATAAATTAAAATCTCAAAAGCTTGTAAACACATCAAGCAAGTAATTATAGGCAAGGACAATGTGAGGAAACCAAGTCTCTTTCCGAAGAATTGGATATGCAATCAACAAACACCAGTCTGTGTTTGAAATCAATGGCACTCAATATGAAAAAGTATTTCACTAATCTTCTTCTGTAGCCAAGCCCACAACAAGGTGACACATTGAAGAAATTTATTTTCTATGGTTTTCTACATAGCAGGCCAATTGGATGTTGTGTACGCCAATTGACATACACAACATGCCCATTGGTTTGTTGTGTATGCCAATTAGCATAGATATCATGTGAATGGGTTGTTGTGTATGCCAAATTGGCATACACATCAAGCCACAGTAGACCAAGTGTTGTTGTACATGTGAATTTGGCATGCACAACAGACCATGACCTATTCTGCATGCCAAACCATGCGAAATTGGGATGCATCACTTGGGTTGTTGTGCATGCCAATTTGGCATGCACATCTGACCATGGCATGTTGTGCATGTCAAACCATGCCAAATTGGCATGCAACCCTTGGGTTGTTGTGCATGCCAGTTTTGCATGGTTTGGCATGCACAACATGCCATGGTCTAGTGTGCATGCCAAATTTCTTATCATAAGGAAGAATATGAATTGCTTATTCATTTTCCAATTCCATGTTTTGTTTTAGACTCTTACAATGCCATAAAAGTATTCATTGTCACTAATATGGGAGTGTGATATAGAAACAAAAAAAATCAATCCATGACATATATGGAACATCCCAGTGAGAGATACAATTGGAATTCCTTATTTATTATGTGCCAAGCACATGAATAGTATGGTGAAGGTAAAACCCATTTCCCTGTTCCTTATATATGCAATGATGACATTTTTCTTCAATAATGTACCAACACATGAATAGTATGGTGAAGGGAGAACCCATTTCCATGTTCCTTATATTTTCAATGATAACTAAATCCAAACACACACTAATTATTTCATACATCTATACCATCTCACACCCAACAACCTAATCACTAGCACCAACCCATCTAAATCCCCATTTGATATGCACCTAAATGCAAACAGTTTACCTGTTTCATATATATATAGCCAATTATCTCACACCCAACAAAATCTACTTAGAAAATGAGCTCTAATTATTTATAGCATACATGTCACAAAGTAAGATTCATTGTAGTTCTAAACAAATGAATAATATGGGTTTGATATACACCTAAATGAAAACATTTTACCTATTTCATATATCTATAGCCAATTATATCACACTCAACAAAATCTACTTAATAAATGAGCTCTAATTATTTTATAGCATACATGTCACAAAGTTAGTTGGCAATTTTAGACTTGAGCTTCAACAAAGTAACCACAATGAAAGGGTTGTTGTGCATGCCAAATTGAGAAAGAGAGGTTTGGATTTGAGAAAAGAGATAATGGGATCTGTCCTTGTGACAAAATACAACCATGCACTCAGAAGTAACAACTTAATTGGATTGTCTAGGCAACAAAACATAAATCTAGATCACTAGTATCTTTACCAACTAATAATGCATAATATTATCCTACACTCCATTGTTATGAGTAATGTCAGCACATGGCAGTTCAATGCCACTTACCTTGAATATAGAGTGTATCTTGATCCTTTTCTCACATTCCCAGTTTTGCGTAACAACTCGATAAATTCATTAAACACATCCATATCCATCAGAATGAAAAGGAATATATTGACAGTACAATGAAATGGAAGAACTTTCATAATATCCTATGTTGCAATGATTCTTGATAACAGGGGGATGTCAGGCACAAATTTAGGTGACAACTGAGAGGTAGCCCACAATTCCAAGGGAACAGGGGGACAGGTATGGAAAAAATATATTTGAATTTTGTATACTATTAAACGAAGAAAAAAGATGGCATATATGCAATACATATAGATAAAATTTCACGAAATAGATAACACAATAGATGTCATATTCATATCAGAAGGGAAACCACGTATAGAAGATTTTCCCAATATGTGAAATGTGTCTAGAGAACATAGTAACAAATATAGAATCAATAGACTCATTAAAGAAAACATAAGAAATGTAAATCGACAAAGCCCAACAATGAAACCGGTACTAGATGGTACAAAACGCATGCCTCTGTATACAATTTCAAAAGAATTTATGGACAAGATGTTATCACTCCAGACAAGAACTTTGTTTCTTCCCTATGAACCTTCCAGCTAATATATTCATCATCACTATATTCATTGGCACTCTCTCTGCAAAAGAACAATGTGAAAAATACACTAGCTATCAAGACTAGCCAAGAAGAATTTAAGAAAAAAGCAACAACATTCTGAGAGAGGTGGCTAAACATTGTATGACTATTATATTTATTAATGTATCTAAAAATTAAAAATTCTTACTCATCCTCCTCCTCTCCATAACTATATTTTGTATCCTCTTCCATGTTATCTGTGAAATTTGGATCATAACTCAAATATTCTAATGCAAGTTCCAAAATAACATCACAATAGATAGCCACATCTCTAGCACAACGTAGCACAAAACTCTTCAATGTTTGCAAGTTGCAACCTTGTATTTAATAGTAATCAGTGTACTTAACATGGCTACATACATAAGATACTAAGATACATGGACCCATATAAAATATAATATTGTTGTAATCAAACATTCATAAAATACAAGATGAGAATCAAAGGAACATTTAACATGCTTTGAATATTGTAAATCAACTTCATGCATGGAATGAAATACCACATAAAATATGTGAGATATAAATAAGAAAACCACAACTTTTCCTGATGAGAAGAAATAAATGGAATACCTGTAAACTATATTCTCAGAGTTCTTCATCTGCTTCTAATGCATTTCTACAATAGCTAATGAGTAATAGAATCGTTTCATTCAAATGGGGTCCAAACCTGTATCCAACATAACGACTACAAGGAAAAGGACCCTATAAGTATCTTTGTGTGTCAGAGTTGTAAAGAACCCACTCATGCAATACTAAAAAATAGAAGAACAAAATGAAGTTATTTTTCAAGCAACATGATACTTATCATTATTAAGTTGTTTACCGAAATCATTTTTCAAGAAGAATTTCACATCATTGTAGATAACTATACTCAGTTTAAAAGTCAAAATATTTCAATAAAGATGAAATACACATTCAACAATAAGGTTTTCCATATTCAACAACTTTGAGTATATTGGCTTATGCCTACCTGTAGAGCAATAACATTGTCACACACTTAATTTCTTATGATCATTAGACTCTCCCTCAACGAGATGACATATGATCATTGTACTAGCATACTCTATAACACTCTAAGTTTATTTTCAACAAAAAAATAATGTTGATAAGCTTGACATGACCCTACCTACATTTAACACCCACTATGAAAAGTCTACAAATTAACATATTGTTTCAGAGACACTGAAATGTACACTTCATGATAGAACATTATATATTTTTCAAAAACATGTCAAAATGTGTGTTTTAATTTGTCTTTAAAAGTTGAGAAAAGAAGAAACAAAACTTGTTTTCTTTTATAAATTTTATAATTAAAAATTTCCCAGTCATTAAATTCAAAAATAGCAGTTAAGTTCAGCAAAGCATGGAATTTTGAAAATTTCAATTTTTTCGAAAAGATGATCAAATGCAGTGACTAAGTTTACATCATTGAATTCCAACTAAAGTTGAAGTAATACATGAGTGCCCCAATCATTTGTATGTTTTTTCCGGACCATATCCGGTTTTGTGTTATTTTTTTGCAGCAAAATCACCACCTGGATTGTTGCCTTAGCCAATAAATCGTCCGATAAACTAGAAGCAAGTAATGCTACAAACAAACAACTGGAATTAGAAAAGAAACAAAATGAAATACAATTACTTGTGTTGACTTTTGTTTAAGTTAAGACTGCATCTTTACCCATTCAGTGGACGGTAAAGTGGAACATATTACAAAAACATGTCTCCTGAGTCCTAACGAACAAATTAGGTCACCATAAAATGAACATCCAAACACTCGACCTCTAATGTTAAAAAAAAAAACTAGTATAAACTAGCATAGATCCATCTTGACCCTAGATATTTTAAGGGATGAGAAGTTTGCATGTGGGTTTTTTCCCCTCATCATTGAAACAAAACAACGTGCACACTTTCTAGTGAATAAAACCTAAAACCTCAATTATGTAATACAAGGACATGTATAGTTCATTACAACTTTATTTCGTTGTGGTGAATTGGTTGACATCCCAAATCCTTTTGATTACTCGTAGAGAGGTTGTTTAGAACATACAATCATAGTCATACATGGACATACTATTAGACAGGGCATTACTAATCTCAAACGAAATTCACAATTTTAACAAAACTAAACATGCTACGGAAACCCAAATTATTCCATCACAGTGCCCCATTGAAAATTTGGGTCAGTTGGTCAGCACAAATCATGGAAAGTTCACAAACTTAAAAGCATGAGACAATGGTGTTAAGCTACAATTTGTTTGTTTGAACCTTGCAACATCATCTAATGCTAACAAGTTCACCAATGGCCTATTGGTCATATCAGTCCAACCCAATCATTGAAATTATAGACACACCAATAATACACCAAATGGAACAAACAAGTTCCAACAACCTCCCAACTGTGTCCTTCTTCAAAAGGGTGGTATATGAGCCAAAATAAGGTTTCTTGCAAAATGTGCAATAACATTAACCGATTCCACTTAATTTTTCTCCTTTGGGCCAATTCTCTACACATATTTCCACAGTGATGAGTTCAAGGCCTTGAAGTTGAAAATATGGTATAAAGGCCCTAAATTCATTATTGTGGAAATATGTGCAGAGAATTAGCCCAAAGGAGAAGAATTAGGTGGAATTGGTTAATGGTGTTGCACATTTTGCAAGCAACCTTATATTGGCCCATATACCTTATGTTGTGCATGCAAAATTGGCATGCACAACATCCCCTAGCCAAATTGGCATGCACAACTGGTCGATAGGTTGTTGAGCATGCCAAATTGGCATGCACAACAGACCAGGGGTTGTTTTGAATGCCAAATTGGCATGCACAACATCCCCTGGGATGTTTTGCATGCCAAATTTGGCATGCACAATAGGCCCATGGGTTGTTGTGCATGCCAAATTTGTAATGCACAGCAGGCTCATGGGTTGTTGTGCATGCCAATTTGGCATGTACAGTGGGCTAGGGGCTATTGTGCATGCCAAATTTGTCATGCACATCAGGCCAAGGGATGGTGTGCATTCCAATTTGGCATGCACAACAACCCATGGGCCCATTGTGCAAGCCAAATTGGCATGCACATCAAGACAATGGTTGTTGTGCATGCCAATTTGGCATGCACAATAACCCATGGGCCCGTTGTGCAGGCCAAATTGGCATGCACAACAGACCAATGGTTGTTGTGCATGCCAAATTTGGCATGCATTTGGTACGCAATAACCGGCCGACATCGCTGAGCACGCCAAAATTGGCACGCACAAAAGACCGTGGGTTGTTTTGAATGCCAAATTACGCAACATCCCCTCGATGCTTTGGCATGCCAAATTTGGTACGCAAACAGGGCCCATGGGCTGCTGTGCACAAATTTGGAATGCAATGCCAGCTCATGGTTGCTGTGCATGCCAATTTGGCATGCAATACTGGGCCGTGGTTATTGCAGTACAGCCAAATTTGGCAATGCATAGATGGGTCAGGGATGGCGTGCATGCACAACAACCCACACCACAGTGCCAAATTGGCATGCAATATCGTCATTGAAGAAGTAGATGCCAATTTGGCATGCACAACCATTGGCATGTTGTGCACAATTTGGCATGCAAAAAATTGGATGTTGTGCATACAAATTTACGCACAACAACCCACGGCTCACAGTGCCAAACTGGCACGCACAAACGCACTGCTGGCTGCCAACCTGGCATGCATAGCAGGCCGATGAGATTTGCAGACAAAAAGCCACCTGTGCACAACAGTTTCCATTGTAGACATGACATGCACGCCACCCCAAGTGTACGCACAACAAGCCCATGGG
This sequence comes from Picea sitchensis, assembly GCA_010110895.2. Lineage (NCBI taxonomy): Eukaryota > Viridiplantae > Streptophyta > Pinopsida > Pinales > Pinaceae > Picea > Picea sitchensis. The sequence continues at coordinate 91,432 of SNQJ01S0022886.1, read as the reverse complement.
ATGACATGCACGCCACCTAAGTACGCACAACATCCCTTGGCCATTGCACACCAACCTGGCAATGCAGAGCAGCCAGCTGGATAGTTGTGCATGCAAAATTGGCATGTAGAGCAGGCTAGGGGTTGTTATGCATGCCACTTTGGCATGCACAACATCCCCTTGGCTGTTGTGCATGCCAAATTGACATGCAAAGTAGGCCAGGGGATGTTGTTCATGCCAATTTGGCATACTCAACAAGCCCATGGGTTGTTGTGCATGCCAAATTTGGAATGCACAACAGGCCCATGGGTTGTTGTGCATGCACAACATCCCCTTGGTTGCTGTGTATGCCAATTTGGCATGCACAGCGGGCTAGGGGTTGTTGTGCATGCCAATTTTGCATGCACAATAGGCTAGGGGCTGCGATGTTGTGCATGTCAAATTGCCATGCACAGTGGGCCAGGGGATGTTGTGCATGCCAATTTGGCATGCTCAACAGCCTATCAGCCAGTTGTGTATGCCAATTTGGCATGTAAAACATCCCCTTGGCTATTGTGCATGCCAAATTGGCTTGCAGAACAGGCCAGAGGATGTTATGCATGCCAATTTGGCATGCACAACAGCCAAGTGGATGTTGTGCATGAAAAATTGGAATGAACAACAACCCATGGGTTTGTTGTGTATGCCAAATTGGCATGCACAAAAATCCCATGCGATGTTGGTCATGCCAAATTGGCATGCACAATAACCATTGGCATGTTGTGCATGCCAACTATTGTATTCCTCAAGGACTATCAGGGGGTCTGACTGTATTATCCTGGGAGGATGTAGGTGTTTTATTTATATCTTTAATCCTAATCAAGAGTTATCTACCATTCACATCTACCTTTGGTAAATGCACCCTCACACTTGTTTTGGACCTCTCCACAATTTATGTTTTCACAAATAATTTGTTGCATTAGTGGACAACAAGATAGGTGTGTTTGTAGATTCTTTATTTGTCCTATATTCACTCTTAATCTCATAAGTTATTTCCCTCAATGGTTTATGCTTGACTCCATTTTCCCATTGGACTTTACACTAGTCTTAATCCTCCCATCACTCCATTTATAAAGCCACTTTTACTATGTATGTTTTGCTAAAACCAACTCTACTTAATCACCTTGAGCATATTTGTAATAAGATTTAGTAAGCCTAAGTTAAGGAATCCCCCTTGAGTTGGAGAAGAGCTAACCTAAAGAATGAGAGAAAGTTATTGTGGCGACATTGGATAACTTCTCCAAGTCTCCCTTGGGTTTTCACCTTTTGGATTGGGACTTTTTCACATTGGGTAAGATTCAAAGCAGTAGCATGCCAGAGGAGATCTTGCCTAAAGAAAAAAGGAAGTTGTGGTGATTGTGGGAAGTCCTCTTGAGTTCCACCAAGGTTGCACTTGTGTTTTAGGGATTTACTACAAGAAGTGCAGGTTTGGGAGGCAACACAACCCACTTACTAAAACCACAATCTGACATAATTATGTACTGTTAGTTTTAATATATTTCCATAGACACCCAAAAAAAAAATCATTTTTTGGTGAGGATTTCAGAGTTTTTCTCAGACTATTGAGTTACAAAATTTCAAAGAGTAAATGATAAAAGTTTTTACTAGCCTCAGATTAGAGAACCTCTTATTAAAGTCACACAAACAATAATAGAAAAAAAGACATTTGATGGAAAGTATCAAATCGATATTGATGAAATATAAGAAAACACATCCAAGAACTATATTTCAATGCACTTACCAGTACTAATCAGGAATGATATTTCATAAAATTAGTCATTGAATAGGATGTTCCAAAAAAATAGTACATGTAGAAGGTAATAAGAAAATATGTATCTCCAAAATCCTTAATTGAAAATGCTTGATCTTCTACAGAAAGATAAATATTATGACACATCTAGAAAGTTCCCATGTATAAATTGTTGCCACTCCGGGATATACCATATTGTATAGAAAATAAATTTGGCATGCTTAGAGAATCCTAAAAACAATGGGAAGGCCTATTGTAGAAAATAATTAATAGTCATCCACAATTTTCACTGGCACTCCTAGCAAGTCGGCCTCATGAATGACCAATATAAGTATTGGACAATTGGATGTAGAGAGCAAGAAATCCAAAATGTAATGAGTTAAGTTTAGGTCACCAAGGTAAGAAAAGGAATGGTGAAAATCTTTCATTTCCAAAGGATGATTTTGTAATCCGACATGTTGATTCATTTCATGGCATGGGGCTTCAAAATTTTCCTATTGTAATCTCTGTTAAAAGCGAGCAACCTTTTTATTTACTAGATGCAAATAAACAATCTACAACTTCTACTATTGGTGAAGAGCACACAGCATTATAATACATGAGATCATGTTGAGAGAAAGGTTCGAGAATTCGTCATACTAAAGACTGTCGAATATTAACGAAATCCATGCGAAATCCTTTGAAAATGGGTAAAATTACGATGAAATCCAATGACACTAAAATATCGAACCCACATCAAACCATGATGGGAGATTTGGCTAGGGTTTCAAGTGTGTTTTGAATAGTCTCAGGGTTGAAACCCTTTCGAAAAGTATCAAGGGTGTGTCATGGGCTCAGGCACGATTTTTATTGGTTTTTGATCCTCACACCCTGCCCAAATACTTAACACCCCCCCACCCAAATACTATATTGAAGTGTATTATTAAAAAAAACCCTCCACCCCTTCATATTCCCCCATATATTGACTCATTATTTTTTTAACCCCCAATATGAATGGACATGATATAATATTGCTTTCCCAGTGAATCCCCCGTGATGCAAAATCATAACACAATATACCAAGCCTCAAGTATGCACCATAACATGTAACCAAACCATACACCAAGATAGCCAATAATGCTTCTAATCAATGTACCATAACATCACCAAGATGTATCATATCACATACTATCATCATCATGCATGTACCATAACACCATAACCATAACCTTTAAAACTTACCTTTGATCCTATAGTTGACCTGTTGTACTGCAAAATGACCAATAACTTCTTCCACGGTCCTTAGCAACTAGGTACTGACATCTCTTCTCACCCTTTCACAAGCTTTTCACGGATCTGCTACTTCCTTTACTACTACTCGTGAATATTCGTTATTTTCTCTACTACAACCCATGTACATCCGCGCCCTTTTGACTTGCAACTCACAGATTCCTTAGAAACTAGGGTTACTCATAGTTTCTACAACTCCGAGACTTTCACCTTCGACCTTCCTACATAACTTCAGACTTGACGTCATATTTAACCTCATATTTTCCAATAAAATATAAACCATAATATTCACAAGATAGATATTCAATGTAAGTGTGTATATCAAATGAATGTCTCATGATGTGTATTTATACTTTTGGTAGGTAACCTCTTTCCTTATTCTTAGGGATTCTTGACTTTCTTGTTACAACCACTTTTCCCATTCAATAATTGACTTGTAACCAACTAGGGGGCTTCTTGGCCATTCTTCGGGGCTTCTAACTTCACAAGGCCATATCTCCCTAACCGTGAGGAACCATGTGGCATAAAACATATCACCAGAAATGACATGACAAGGAATATACATCTATGAGTGTCTCACCTGCATTTATAATGTACTTCATTTCCATATTCCTCAATCAACTTTAGGTACCATAACCACACTGTCGGGGATTCATGTAGACTTCAACAAATGCACCCAACACATCCGCTGACATCAACCACTCCATCAATTACAACTAAATAACCATCAATATCAACCACATGCCTAGGGATTCTAGACTTCTCCAAGGGTTGACATCAATCTCCAAAGGTTGAAATCAATCTCTAAGGGTTGACATCAATGCAAACAAACTGTCGAAAACAATTTTCCAACATACCTATGTAAAAGAAAGAAAATGAAAAAAAAAAATAAAGGTAGATTCATAAACTCTTGGACATACTAGAGTGTTGATGTTTCATAGTAGATATTCTCAAAAAGATGAGAAATTTCCACTAAATTCAGAGGATATCATGTTGCAGAGGTACATAGATTCATAATACAAAATTTCTTTCAAAATCGGCTTTTTATAATGAAAACTAGCCACATATTTTTGAGGTCATGCTTATATTTTTGAGGTCATGCTTAAATAATATTGCATAAATACATAGATTAATAATACAAAATTTGTTTCAAATGAGAACTAGCCACATCTTTTTGAGGTCATTCTTAAATAAACTATGTGCATTGTTTCTAGTGTTTATATGATTGGTCACACCATTGCATTTTTTTATGCATATCACTGCGATTCAATTTCTTAGATTTACCATTACAAGTGTTCTTTGGAGGATGCAAGAAATATTCTTGGAAATCTTGAATCTAATTATCGTTTTGAAGAAGTTTGTTTCCTCAACAATTTAGTAGATCTTTTGAAATCAACAACCCTTTGATACACTAGGTATTTTCCAAATAATTTAGACACATTACATTTAGCAGTAGTGTATAAGGACATAGAATTACTATATTGTTCATAGGCTAAGTCTCTAGGGAGGAAATGTGTAACAAATCTCATATGTGAATTCTAGTTATGATGAAAATATATTAAGTACTCAATTATAGACTTATTTTTGGATCTATAACCTAAATTCAAATCATAGTTGGTTATTATTATTCAAGCCCAGTCCTTGAATTGAGACCCTTTCTTTCGGTGTAATAAGAATGTTCTTACTTATAATTCATATTTGTGGATACATTCATTGAGAATAATCAAATATGTGATACTACACGTGTACATGGTTATCCATACTTGAATACTACACGTGTACATGGTTATCTAGATATGAATAAAATATCTGAGAAAAAATAAATATTTAACCAGTTGATTATTGCTAGATGTGTTCCTAACATTGTCATGTATACAATGTTGTTTGATAGACATTTTAAGGATGGATATTTGGAGAAAATCCTTTAGATATATAGAGGAATGAGAAGTGGAACTTTTCCAAAAGTTGACATTTACTTTTATCATATTAAAGCTACTTCTATAGAGCCAATTTTTTTTACTTATTATGTCACGATTGTTGGTCTCTAAAAGTTTAATAGATTAAAGTAGAATTGTAAGCTATGGAAGGTAATGTTAGAAGCTAGTTGTGAGCCTACTGATACGACATAATATCCTCTTACTTATAGTTTATTCAAAGTTGATCAATTGACTAGTGGCATATTTATAGCTTGAGTAAAGAATTTATAACCTTGTAGGATATTTTAGTTGAAATTTTGATTTTCATAGTAGTTCCCACCTCAATTGCCTATTCAATATGTATAGACAGTCACATCTCAACCAAAGAATATAAATACTTAAAGAAAATCATTATATGGAAGAAGAATTGGAATCAACTCTAAAATTTCAAAAGAAGATGATGTCTTGGGTATCACGTCTTCATGGTATCATACAACAGTTGCCATTGCCTATGCATTATTAATTAAAGGACTATATAAGTCCACAATATTGGAACAACACTTGAGCTATACATGCAAATGAGTAGAAGAGGTTGCATTCCATAGAAAACTATTTTTCCCAAATTGATCAAAGGTTTTTAGATGTTATGGAAGAGTGGCAAGGGAAAGCTATCATGGTTAATGCACGAGGGAAAGAAAACTAATACTATTGGTGTTGTGATCGAACGCCTTAAAAAATGATAAAAATTCAATGATTAAAATCCACTTCAAGGGGGAAACCTCCTTTTACAATATATTCAATTCATCATACAATATGAGATGTGATAATATGATCTTTGTTATATATTAAGAGATAAACGATACAATTGTAATGAAAGGGTGCAATGAAGGGTTCTAGCTGGCATACAAATATAACACTAGAAATGTAATAATTCAATATCTAAGGCTTCTAGGGATTAATAAGGGGTTTTATACATAACATGGTTCTTTGTATGGGGCATTATCTAGGGCTTAACATGCCCCTCCCCTTCAAAAAAGTGTTGTCCTCAACACTTGACAATCGCGGTTGTGTCTGCATGAAGAAATCATCTTCCCATGCCACCACTTCCACTGGTAAGTTCTTCCATTTGACGAGTTACTCAGTAATTTCTCGATTTTGCAACTTCTTAATCCCTATTTAAAAGATTGTTTCTAGTTCTAGTATGATTTCCCCATCTCCATTAATTTATGATAAAATAGTTTGCATTGGGATCTTGTCACTGATTATCTTCTTTGAGCAAGAAACATGGAATCCTGGATTTACACTTCATGTTCACAGATGAATAGTATGGTCATGATCTTGAGCAGGCAGAAGACCCTTAGGAATATCTCCAAATATCTCAGAATGATTGTAGATAACTTTTTGGAGATCCATTGGAGCATAGGCTATAGATGTTTGAACATCTATTAAGCACACTTGTGAAATTATACCATCGTGTCCCTTTTTGAGTAATTTTGTCATGTTGTTAGAGCTTATCACTTTAGAGGGTTTCCCTTGGATACCTTTAATCTCAATTTCCTATCCTTCTGAGGAAAATTTCATGAAAATATATTGAAAATTAAGGGCCATTGTTCCCAATGATTGTAACCATTAGTTTCCTAGTACAACATCACCACCCATTTTGATGGAAATCATGGGACTATCCAATAAATACTCCCCCATATTGAGCTCAATATTATGACACTTACTAGAACAATTTATGGAAAATTATGGTACATTCATCTACAATCATTACTTGAAACTTTGGTGCGAGATATACAAAGCAATTAAGATCTTTTGCTAATTTGTAATTGATGAAATTACGGGTACTACCAGAATCAATCAATATTGTTACCTTTTTTTATTTTTGATGTATCCTTGTATCTTGAGGGTTTGTGGAGTACTGATGTCGGCCAATGAATGACAAAATATTGTTGGAGTAGGCTCTTCTAGATCTGGATCTTGTGGCAGTTCCAATTCCTGATCTTCTTCCTCTTCACAGTCTGTGTAGAATAATTTATTCTCATTGCATTTATGCCCTTTGTTGTACTTGTTGTCACAATTTAAACATAGTCCTTTTGCTCTTATTTCATCCATTTGTTTAGGTGTCAACCTTTTTGTTTCAGATACACTTGTATTATGACCCCTAAAGCGATCTCTACTTGTTGTGCATGATATAATGGTAGACTTGTGTGTAGACTTATTTTTGGATTGAATATGACTAGCATATTGCATAACTTCCATAGTATTTGTAGGATGTATTAAGAAAATCGCATGTTTTATATCTTTTTTTAATCCACCCATTTAAGCATCCAACAATTGTGCATCACTTATGTCATCCACCCTTGTGGCCAATACCTGGAATTTTGAATTATAATATTCAATATCACCTAAGTGATTGATTCTTTTCAATTGATTGAAGTAGTCATGTTCCCACACTTTCCCATATTGTGCTTCTAATTATCTTCTAAATAAACCCCAAGTATGATGATAAAGAGGAGGATTCCTTTTAATTACTCATTGATACAATTGATATGGTTTTATCTCAAAGTTAAAGGTTGTTATGTGAATCCTTTTCTTATCATCCATACTATTATGCATTTCAAAATATTGCTCTATTTGGTTCACCTAGGTAAATACCTCTATTCCATCAAACTTTTTAATTCAATCTTGGGGAAGTTGTATTTAGGACCCCCATCGTAATTAACTCCACTATTAGAGTTAAACCCGCTAGAAATTTCTTCTTATCACCAGGTTTCTCAACCGAAATACTACATTTATTTTCATGAGTTCCTTGCAATTTGATATCTCCTTTAGAGAGTCCATCATCTATATCATGAAACATCATGGAAGACAAGTAATTTTGCAATTCCTTCATGGATATTTGTATGTTTTCATCCATCTTATTTTTCATGTCATTCATCTTCTTATCTATCTTATTTTCCATTTTGTCCATATTTCTTTCCATCTCAATCATCTTCTTATCCATCTTGTTTTCCATTTCATCGATATTTTTTTTCATAGTTTCATCCATCTTATGTTCCATTTGTTCCCTATTTTTAGTCATCCTCTTTTCCATATGGCGATAAATCTCATTTATTTCATCTTGAGTCATGGTTGAGCTTTTTGGAGGTTTAGCTGGTGAAGTAAATTTTAGAGGAACCTTTGGATCCATGTGAGAAAATAATAATTCTCCTCTTTTTCCTCTTTATTATGAATTTTGAATCACCAAAAACAAATCTTTCAATAAAAATGTATGCCAATTGTAAGTTACATACCTTTTAAGCCCTTAATTTGGAGTCTGTCCTCCTAGACAACCTTCCTTTCGATGTATTTCTAAAATTTTGGCCCTTTCGAGTCTGAATTTTGGCTTGTAGTACTCTGAAATGTGTTCTCTGCAATGCCACGGGTCTGACCAAAATTGGATGTGCCAAGTGAAAGTTAGGGTAACTTTCTCAAACCTTGTTGAGTTTTTGCCTTTTCGAGAGAGTGATCTTGTACAGAATACCACGTGTCCAATATTTAATACTTGATTCTGAAATTTCTACCATAAATATGATGTACTTTCCTCTTTCAAATGAAATAGGTCTTATAGAATTTGGATCCTATTTGAAGAAGATATGACTATTTTACTTTGAACACATGTTTGAGACTAGTTATAGGACTACTCAAAAACCTTATCTTCCACAGGGTATATCTATGAAAGTATAATGACCCAGAAGATGAAAAATTTACTAGAGATACTTTGATATGTCTTATAAATAATCTCCAAGTTTCGCTATCTGAATCGTCCCAAAAAAAAATTATAGAGAAAATTCTAAGATGACTTGCTTGGAGAAGAAAAACCCTGGGATCGATGCTATGACACCAAATGTTATGATCTAATGCCTTAAAAAATGATAAAAAGTCAATGATTACAGTCCACTTCGAGGGAAACCTCATTTTACAATATATCCAATTCAACATACAGTATGATATGTGATAATATGATCCTAAGACTTAGTATCCTTGTTATATATATATATGAGACAAAGGGTACAATTGTAATGAAAGGTGTAATGAAGAATTCAAGCTGACATACAAATATAACACTAGAAATGTAATAATTCAATATATAGGGATTAATAAGGGGTTTTATACATAACACGAGGCTTTGTATGGGGATTTTTCTAGTGCTTAACAATTGACATGAGAAGCATACCCATATTCAATTAGACTCACCCACAATAGAGTTCAATATTTTGTAACTACTCATAACATCTCCATAGAAAAGTCTAGAACGTTATTTTCTATGTAATTTTAGCTAACAATATATTGATGATGCTCTTGGAGTATGGTCAGGGATATAAGTGTTACAAACTTTCAACCATGGGCTATTCACTCAATAAACCCATGAAATAACACCTACGTTCGTGGGATATTAAAGAATACCCCTAATTTCGCTAGATATTGATAAATACCTCCCAAAATCATTTTCTTGAACCCCCCTCCCAATACATCTTATCAATAAAATAAACCCCTATTTTTACTAGATACCCCTTTTTATATCCCCCAATACCTATAAACACCTTGAGACGCCACATCCCCCCCCTAGAACCTACAATATATTGACTTTTTTTTCAAAATTAAAAATCTTCTTTTATGAATGAATGTGATAAGATATTGGTCAACAAGGTGAAGCCCCCATGCTTTCAACATACTCTTTGTACCCTTGACAATATAAGAATCAACTACATGTCCTATCACTTTGTGGATCAACTCGACATCACTTTATTCAAGAACAATGATTTCCCTACATCATGATCTTGTCTACAAGGTCCTATGGAGATTTTAAATGTTTTTTTTCTTCCAAATAAAACAAAGTTACCAACTAAACGAGAACTCTACAGAGTTTTCATTTTTTGTATTCATTTTTTGGGGGGTCACATTTTTTACCTCATTTTGAAAAGTTGTGTTATCGGTAGCATCCCCCCTCCCTCGCCCCCCTTTTACAGTGTTTTTTGATATTTTAAATCTTCTTATCCATAATGTATCCACATTTTTTTTAATGCTTATTTTTTCAACTATTTTCAAATTTTTCTAAATCGTTTTTTTTGTTCAATGGTGTTTTTAATAATTTTTCCGTGTTTTTTTCAATGTTAAAAATGTTGTATACCATTTACTTTTTTTAAATAAAGATTTTTCATATAATTATGTCTCCTTAATTAATTTATGGTGCCATACCTTTTAAATATAGTGTAAAATATTATTTTTAACATAGCTTTTACCTTTACTTCAATACATAGGAAATGATTGTAGCCAAATAACACTATTTTTCAATATTTAGCAAACAAATAGACATTTTAAAGCCATATATAATAAAAAAAAACTATACATTTTGGAAGCTATCCGCTTAAAATAATATGTCAAATAGAGCGTTTTTATGGGCATAATTGAACAAAAAAAGTGAAAAATTAAAAAAAAATAATAATAATAACATTTTTTCTATACTTTTATATATTTGAAGTAAAAAAATGACAATATTTAATGTCATTTTCCCTAGTATATTGATTCACATACAAATAAAAGTAAAAGGAAAATAATAAAAAGGATTCTTTATAAAACAACAATAGATACATATTAATTCTTATTTTAAAATATGAAAGTCAAAACATTACAGTTATAGCGCATCAAAAATTTGCAAAATTGAGCATCGTTTTCAAGGGCATCTTAAAACTAATCAACAATATCATATATCACAAATTCATCATTTTCTTGGACATCATTATGTGCTTCCATTGTGTCATTTTGCTCTTCCATTAGGTCTTTGATATCTACAAGTTCTCCAAAGTGATCATTTCCAATCAATCCTCCTAATGGTACTTGAGGTTCCTTTGACATTTTTTCCACCTTTGATTCATTAAAATCTCCTTTCCTCGAGTTATCTTCTTGCATTTTTTATCCAAAAATATCTTTTACACGACTATGGTTGAGTTATTATGTATGTGTTCATTAACCAATTAGGAAGCTTAAAGAAAGAGGAAGAAGATAAGAGAAGTTATCACAGCCATATAAACATGTACAGAACTGAAATGAAGCAATAAACAACAACAAACCATAAAACCAATGTGATAATGGAGTTTGACAATCTCGCCTACGTCTCTGGGCCTTTGTCTCAGTGGGTGAGGCTTTTTTATTTATGTTCAAAGCTCAATAAGTACATCACAGTAGTGCTAAAAGGCTACAAGATTAATATGGTCTTGTTCTCCCAGATCTCTAGAATCCAACATAAGAAACAACACTCAAAATGGATGACCGGAGCTCCTAGAAATGGCCCACAAAGGTGCACTCCTCAACAGCTTCCCTGCATAAAAATGGCTTTGGCTTAGCTTTCCCCTCAGCATAACTCTTCTCTGACTGTCCTCTATGACCTTAATAAGGCCTAGTTTATATAGATCTGAAGTTGATTATCATCCCCCAACTTCCTCCAAAGATCTCGCCTCTTTTTGGGATCAAATCCCCCTCCAAATGGCCAAAAAATCCTCAAAAATGCCCAATTTGGGCCAAACTATAGGCAAAAACACCCACCTGTGCATAAAAATAAAAAATAGCCCCTAGGGTTGGGCACGTGCTCCAAATTGAGGTCATATGGTGCATAGGTGTCCAAGCGCCCCAGCCCCCTTCCGCCCCATACACTTTATACATTGCAATTAAATAACATAAAGTGGGTTTTAAACCCAAAAACACATATGTTGGCGCATTGGCCATTGAACCTCTCCCAAAGATTTTCTCTAGTAATAGGTAATGGTTTTGAATCCCATCAGCCCCAAAAAATTTTAAACTACCATCCAGTTATAGGGTGACACGTGGCACCTCTTCATTTGCTTGAATAGTGCCACTTGTCAACTTCTAAGTGGATTTTCCCTCTGCCCAATCAAAATGTTGTTGTGCTACCACATGTCTCAATGCTACGTCAGCATGATGATGTCATGTTGATGTCAGCATTGAATTTTTTTCCTGTTGACTTTTTATCTATTTCAGTTCCGAGACTTTTGCGACTGGTGTCGAATAAAAGACTTTTTATCTATTTGGGAAAACAGACAGAGTGCGATAACTCTTGCATACAGTGTCTGTTTGAGAAAGTAAATATATGGTCGGAATCAGCACGACGAGCCGGTCGCAGTGGAATTGGTTTCATCCGATTTCGAGAACTTTAATTTTTGATCCTTTTCTAGACCTGGGAAGCCTCCTGTGGATCCGATTCTGGATCAATTTCATATGGAAGAGTTGGAATAACATTAATCCACAAATAAAGTTTTATCTTACTATTACTAATGTCATCGTGCCTAAATAATGTTGTATTTACATTCTCATGTATAACTTGCACAATAACAATTGATAATACAAGTGTCAGACTTAATCAAATTGTGTTAAACTTACAACTACTACATACATCTTGGAAAAAATAGTGTTCGAAAGAAAATAACATATACCCTTAATTCCAAATTGCAAATGTTAAGAAATTGTTTACAGGGCATCTCACTCAAAAGAATAAATTACATTTTACTAAAAACACTTGACAAACATTAGATAAAAGACAAAGCGGAAATAAGGCTATCTGCAAGTGATTCAAATAAAGTATAAATAATGTTACATTGCAAAGTTTAAAAGCTCTCAAACGTGAAAATCAAAATTTTCATTAGTGTTTACAAGTGCATCATAATTGCATGTTAGATTCACACCTCATTTCCATCATTCCTCTCTGGTTTGAAGTCAAACCACACCATGTCTAATTAGCGACAATATTTTGAGCACACTTTGTTCAAGGATTCCTGTAAATCAACGGGT
>SNQJ01S0022886.1:42827-70653 GCA_010110895.2 Picea sitchensis | reverse complement strand
ATAGGGGTTTAGTGCTTAATAAGTTTTCTATGGACAGGATTAAATATGGCTAGAATATTCTTAGTAGTCACACAAAATATATGGCTGTGATTTCAATCATTAACTTCCTAGCTATTATAAAGACATCAGTTTATGTGTTTACTATTTTACATTTACCTAATCATATTTAAAAATTACTTTGATAGCTAATTGATTGCCACGTAAGTGATTAACAAAAATTAAAATATTAACACCAGATAAATAAATGAAGCCCAACAATTTATTTGTTAATAGATAATAAAATTTAATATATTCTTTTAAGGATTCGTTTCATCTTCTTAGCCTTTCGGCGTTCACCAGCAGCTATTTTGTTGTTGTGCTAGTTATGGCTCATTTCAAAATCTAGTTGTCTATCATGTGAGAAATATGATTATATAAAAACCTTTGACACGTATAGGTTGTTCATAGCTAAAAAAAAGTGTATTAAAAATTGTATGGATGGATAATTAATCACTTATTCTTGCAAATATTAATATCATATGCCACAACATTATTGTAACATCCTCATTTTACTCTCAACTTAGTGATGTATATATTTTATCAAAGACATATGGCCATGGGCTAAGCAATGTAATATGTAAACCTTGTAAATCATATGAATAATAAAATATAATGCCAACTGCAGGTGGATATGGACAAAGTAATGGGGGGCTAAGTATTATTGTAACATCCCCATTTTACTCTCAGCTTAGTGATGTATATATTTTATCAAAGACATATGGCCATGGGCCAAGCAATGTAATATGTAAACCTTGTAATTCATATGAATAATAAAATATAATGCCAACTGCAGGTGGACATGGACAGAGTAATGGGGGGCTAAGTATTCACAAAAGAGGGGAAGGGTCCAAGAAGGGAACATTTTATGGGTATTAATCTCAACCCGCCTTGTTCCATAATTACCTTATGTTATGAACCTTATATTTCCTTTGGAGTGTTTCCAAAGCTAATCATTGAATGACTATAAGAGGGTAGGTGAGAGAAGTCACTTCATGAAGTTATTGTGAGCATGGGGGGTTGAGTGCAATCATCCTTGGGAAGAGTGTGATTCAAACAAGAAAGGAAAGGAGGGACTCGTATGGAAAGATGCAAAATTCAACAATCAATCAAAAAAACAGTGAGTCAAACAAGTTCTGGAAGCAACAACAGTTTGAGGTAGATCATGTTGGAGAGTTTTACACAAAGGGGTATCGTAGACCACGAGTTTGAAGCAACGAGAGCTTGCATAGTTGTGTAGAGGCAATGAGTTGGAGCGGCACAAGAGCATGGAGCATGGGAGCTGAAGAAGCAAGTTGTCATGTCTCCACGGAGAACTCTCCATGAGAGAGAAAGTTTTCCCTAAGGGAAGTAAGTTGTGTGCTTACAATTTCTCCTAGCAATTGACATCCCTGGAGTCCTTATAAGTAGAGAGATTCATGGCTGACCAAGAACACTAGAGCCTTGTAGGTAAGAGGGAAGGTCGAAGGGACTTTGAGTAGTGAAGTGGCATCCCCTTCCTTGGGTTGTGCGGTTATGGGGAAGAGAGTTGGGTGGATCGGGATAGTTGTAGGAAGACTAGATGCCTTGGGAAGTGTTTTGTTTGTGAGGGACAACCTATTTTGTGGATACATAGCCCCATCTTGGGGGTGAGCTTCTAAGATATGGAGAAGCGGGTCTATGGTTGGGAGGACCGTTTTTCCTCTACAGTTGGTTGCATCATTGCTACTTAAAGATAAGTGTTGTTCTTTGTATTTATTTTTGTTCTCGTATTTAATTATTGTGCATTATTAACTATGAGTTCGATGATATATGTTGATTGTGAGATATTGTTTTACTTTCTGTTTATTGTGTTTACAAGTGATATTAGACACATTATTTCTAGGCATGTTGCACTTTGTATTTTTGTTTATTAATTCTGGTATAAGAGGCAAGTTTTTACAGTGGTGTTCTTAGATAGGTGGTCTAGGTATGTTTCAAAAGTTTTTGAAGTAGCGCGCCTTGTATGGGGGGTTGGGGTATGTTGCAAAGTGGTATCAGAGCCATGGTTACAACACTCGGGTCGTATGGGACAGAGACAATAAATGAGGGGAGTTGTAGACCCCTTTCATGAAAAATTTCAGTTGAAGTCCCAAGACTTGGTTGTTTAGTAGGTTAAGGATCCAAAAACTAGATTCGAATATGGGACCATGGGGGTCAATGATGTCACAATGACATGGGGCCATGTGGAAGTGACATGGAAGTAGTGATGTGATTACCGTGGTGGTAGGGTTACAAGCCATGGCAACAAAATGGAAACCAAAGCTAGCGAACATACAATTTTTAAACTTGCAGAGATCTTGAATGTCGATCTGAAATATCGAGAGTTTTCAACCATCAAATCTATCAAAAAGAGAATTTGGAAAGGTATATTTGGGAGCAACCCAACAACACAAGACCAAGTGGATGTAGATCGTCCAACACGTCAGGAGAAAAGCTTGGTCGTCAGTCAGAATTTGGGTTGTAAGAGGTTCTAAGGTGTGAGAAATGTCATTATGAAGGGTGTGAGCCCGCAAGCCTATCATATTTAGAATTTTGGGAAGTCCAAATGGATTATCCATCAAGCATCTATGAGCTCGAGGTGAATTTGGATTGTTAGATTGTTAAGAACCAAATACTTTCATACATAAACACCACAAAGATTCAAAGAACAATATAGAAAACCACTACTATATTATATCAAAACCCTTGAGGTAGGGAAACACCATACAATGGATCCTATTATGGAAGGGATCCTCTCATGTTCACTTGCCTCTTTGAGGGGACTTCCTCCTATTGAGCTACCACTCACAATACAATACTTTTATTCATATCCCATTACATTGCTTTAACCCCTTTATATAGTGCTACCATCACCTAAGAACATTCTAGAGGAGGAATCTTCTAGAAGAAGAACCTTCTAAGAAGTAATCTTACATTTATTATATCTAACTACCCATTTATTATATCTAACTACCATAGTGGGCCTTATTTAATAATATAGTGGACCTAGCCCACCTTACATTCAATGACCTCCACTACCTCTCTAGCTACCTATCATTACATCCCCCTTATGAAAGCGGTGTCATCAACGCTTGTTATGAGGGTGTACAACCATATATCAGAGTCCCATGGATAAGTGTGGACCATAGTGTTGAAGTAGATTAGAGAACCATGGTCCCATGTAGAAAGGAAAGACACCATGCCAAAGTAGTCCAACCACTATTGTAAACCAAGGTCCCATGTCCAAGTGCTCATGTGAACTTCCCGTGGAAGATTTTGGAACCCAATAACCAACTGAAAATGATGCTCCAAATACTGACACATGTCATGTGGATCCAAATAAGAAGATCCGCCCACATAGTGGAAAAGGGTCGTAGCAGAATTTGGAAGGAATAATACCATTGTAGAATATGCAGGATGGACACTGGTAATAATCATTGGCTCTTGATTTGTCACATTGATGTTCTCTAAAGAAGGTGGATTAGAGTCATCAAATAAAATATGAAAGTGGTTGTCATCCCAGAAATGACAACTATCCATATACCAATCATCACAATCAGCCTCCAAATCATACCAATAATATACCTCTTGATCATATTCATCCCTGACATCCGCCATAAGATATCTCTCCTGCATGTTATCCAATAAATATTGAATACTAAGAAAACTATCCTTGAGTTCATCTGCAAGGTCATGCAATGTGAGACTATTTGCAAGGCCATGGAATGTGTCATACAATTGGGCTTTGAATGCTTCAGTCATCTGTAGAATTTCTTCAAGGGTTTTGAGAGGGAATAGCCATTGGAAACACCACATAAAACATACCAAAATAAATCTCTTAAAATGATTTATCCAATGGCATTCATTTGGTAGCAATATAAGAACCCTATGAAAATTTATGAACTCTGCAGTCCTGTCGTCGTCATGAAAAACTCAAAAAAAATAACTGATTTTAAATCAATGATATCTTCACTTCCAGAGCTCTGATTTAGACAATTTGTTTTTTTTAATTGGGTGGGAAACACCACATAAGATATACCAAAATAAATCTCTTAAAATAATTTATCCAATGACATTGATTTGGTAGCAATCTGAGCACCCTATGAAAAGTTATGAACTCTGCAATCCCGTCGTCGTCACGAAAAACCCAAAAAAATAGCTAATTTTAAATCAGTGATATCTTCACTTCCACAACTTTGATTTGGACGATTTGTTTTTTGAAATTGGGTGAAATTGTGAGAGGAACTAGATCTGCAATTTGTTTTGAAAAAATCATCGCCCCAACTGCTACAAAAATTAGAACAATCATGCGGCCATCCGTGGAAAAAACTCTGAAAATTGAAAATTTTAAAATGCAAATAAATTGACTTCTCGGACTCTGTATCAGACACTGTTTTTTTTTAACTTGGGTGTTTTTTTTAGAGGAACTCAGATCTACAACCAAGTTTTTCAAAATTTTCACCAAAACCTACATAAATCGTCTGGAACATCGCGACCTTCTTTTTTTCCGAAAAAATAAATCTGCAAAAAATAAAAAAAAATTCCCACTTCTTGCCAAGGAAAGTGCTTTGATACCACTTGTTAAGAACCAAATACTTGCATACAGAAACACCACAAAGATTCAGAGAAAAATATATAAAACCACCACTTTATTATATCAAATCCCTTGAGGTAGGGCAACACCATACAATGGATCATATTATGGAAGGGATCCTCTCATGTTCACTTGTCTCTTTGAGGGGGCATCCTCCTATTGAGCTATCGCTCACAATAAAATACTTCTCTTCATATCCCATTACATTGATTTAACCCCTTTATATAGTGCTACCATCACCTAAGAACATTCTAGAGGAGGAATCTTCTAAAAGCAAAACCTTCTAAGAAGTCTTCTTACATTTATTATATCTAACTACCCATTTATTATATTTAACTACCATAGTGGGCCTTATTTAATAATATAGTGGACCTAGTCCACCTTACATTCAATGACCTCCACTACCTCTCTAGATACCTAACATAGATACAAGAATTTTCTATCTGTTAGATCCTTTAGAAAGGAGGCTTCAGAAGAATTCATTCAGAAATCTCAATTGTGATATTGTGTTTCCGAAGGAGATGGTCTGACTAAGGTAACCATCAAGCATATTTGAGATCAAATGGATAAGGGTCGCTAGATTAAACAAATCTCAGTCATCTGATCTATTAGACAAGCGTGATGCTCTAGGAGGTCTAGGAGTGTAAAAGGATGCCAAGTCAACATGCCATGTCATCTTTTTAATTCAGCATGCCATGTTAGAAGACACATCAACAAGGGAGAGTGAATCAGAGGTTTCCATGTGGTAGCCAGGTATAGGTGGTACCTACAGTTGCTAGTGGTAAATACATAGGTTGAAAGGGATCAATGATGAATCTCAACCATTCATTAGGAGAGAATATTAGATCTTTTCCATCCAATGGAGATCGATGGTTGGAAAGGCCTATTCAACAATGTTGTGAAAAAATGAAAATTCTGGTAGTGTTTAAGATTGTGGATCGTGAAGGAATTCATGGGGATGCAACATTGTCATCCGATGGGAAAATCCTGATATTGCGGGCCTGATAGACTTGCAAGCCATGGGCTTTGAGAAAAGCATTTGCAAAGCACTATTTGAGCTTTAGATGGAGTTGTTTGAACGGGTAGGTCCGATAACATTGTGGCATTTGTTATTGAAAAAGGCTAGAGTATGGTGAGGAAGGAGAAGTTGATAGTGTTGCAGGCTAAGGACTGCGGCATAAATTGGTGTGTAGGTAAAGTTTTCATTCCAAGGAAAATTTTGATAGTGCAGACCCAATAGTCTTGAGGGTTGTGGGCTTCGGGAAAACCTTGAAAAGTGAAACCTTTAGCATCTTGATGGTTGAAGCCCAATGGAGGGAGTTTGACAGTGTTCCATGCTGCGGGTTGTGGGGAATGTTACAACAAGTTTTTCCTTTGTAATATCCCTAGGTCGAACCCAATTGTAATGTAAATGAAAATTTACTTGAGATGGTGAGTTGTTTGATATCATTTTGTATGCACATTTCATGGCATAGTACGCACATGTACTGCTCAGTAAATTGAGGAAGTTTGCACATTCCAGGATACCGCGTGTAGCAACATAAGTGCACACGATTTTGAGGCCGGGTATCCTTTGGTGTATATGTTGCGTTTTATAGGCTGGTGAGCCAGTTATTATAATCTAGGATGCTTATGTTTTGATTGGGCCAGAAAGCCTAGATGTTAAAGGCCAATGCACCTATTTTTACATATGTCTCCTTTGGTGTATATGTTGTGTTTTATAGGCTGGTGAGCCCGTTATTATAAGCTAGGATGATTATGTTTTGATTAGGTCGGAGAGCCTAGATGTTAAAGGCCAATGCGCCTATTTTTATATATGTCTCATCATTAATATAAAATACATCGTTGCGCACAGACCAACCATGATAAAAGAGTATGGGGGACTAAACTCCACTAGTTAGGGAAAGGGAGGGGACTAAAAGTTAAGGAAAAGGGATAAGCTAGGGAGCTTAAGCAAAAAGTAATATTATATTAATATTTATTAAATCATAAAGTATGGATAATTATTTTATCCTAAGTTCTAAAGTTGGGGACAAGTGGGCCAAAGTAGCTCCCAACATGACAAGCATCAAGTTGGGGACATGCATACATATTGTTGAGACTTAGATCATTTTCCGATCTTTTTCCATCATTCAATCATCCAGTCAATCATCCATGAGCATGCACACACCTATTGAGCTATATTTTGTATCTTCATGATTGTACTTAAACTTGTATCCATAGGCATTTTGTGTTGGTGTATCTGGTTAGCTTGGGAGTTGGACCGAAGAAGCGGGTTGTCAGGCCCGTGAGCAATTCTCTGGGTGAGAGAATTGTTGGGAATTGATTTCCTGAAGGTGCTAAACTGCAGCTACAATGCTCTAAGACTTTCTATTCGGCTTGTTGTTGAAGCCCAGAAAGGAAGTGGGGCAGCCGAAAGACTGTGGAGCAGAGAAGGGGCACACTTCGTGGGTGGGACTGGCATGTGGGAAATGAGGGACTGTAGGTTTTTAGTTTGAGTTGGCACTTGAGAAGAAGTCTTTCCTGTTGTCTATGAGCCTTTAGCCTGGTTAGGAATCCCTTTACCCAGGTGGATTTTAGTCCCAGCTCGGGGGTGACTCATTGTTGAGAGTGATGAATAGTGTGGTCTAAGGTTGGGAGGTTCATGGAAGGTATGCACGTAGTTGGTGACATTCTTACCAAGATAAGTGCCAATTGTGTGATAAATTTACATGTTGCATTGTTATTTACGTGTTTATTTTTATGGGTTATCATATGTGCGGTTATAACTGTGTTTATTTAATGGGTATTTCCTGTATATCTTGCATGTATATGTTTACTATTATTTTAGTGTGAATCTATGTATTTACAGATGTTTTTGTATGTCTACATTTTATATATAATGTTTCCGTAAGAGTTCTATGTGTGTATATCTTAATTGCATGTAGTTCGAAAAATTTATGTGGCATAGATCAGTTGGATGTCGGGTATGTTACAGTATGTTTCGCAGAGAGAACAATAAGAGTTCTTTGGCGTAGCGTGGCCTGGCATGGATGGCCAGGGATGTTACAACATGGTATCAGAGCTTCAGTTTGCAAAACTGAGCCTAGATGGGTCGAGCAAGTTGATTTGAAGTGAAATTTCACAGAGGATTTATTTTGAAGTGGCCAAATTTTAGTGTGTAGAGCGTCCATGGTAAAAAGTATCAGCAACTGGGCAGAATTAGGGAAAACCCCCAATTTATGATGTTAAATTCATGAGAAAATGGAGAAATTCGGCCAAGTGATGAGATATTATTGTTTTAATATCTATTCTAGCAAATTCGGATCTAGAATGGGTCGAATTTGAAGTTGCAGTGAAGCCATGACAGATGGAGCGAGTTTAGTGGTTAAAATTCTCAATTCGCAAATTGATTTTGGATAAATTCGTTCCAGAAATGTCAACCCGCAACAATTTGTTGTTGCAGAGGTTAAATTGGTGTTATCGGGGTTAAATTGAACAAATTTCATGGTTGCAGAATGTCGATGGTAAATTGGTGAAAAAGTTAAGCCAAAAGCCCCAATTGCTGCAGCGAAATCCACGAGGAATTGATGCGCATAAAATGAATGTGCACAGGTGGGCGCACTAAAATTACATGATGCGCAGTGAAAATCTTGTGACAGGTAAAATTTGGCACTACGCGACAAGATATTGGCGTGTTGAAGCACGCACTAAATTTTGGTGTCGCACGGAAAAATGTTAGTGTGCGGGTGTGCGCACTAAATTTTGATGTCGCACGGAAAAATGTTAGTGTGCGGGTGTGTGTGCTAAATATTGGCGTCGCGCGAAAAAATGTTGGTGTACAGTAGCGCGTGCTAAATTTAGCATTGCGCGGTGTGCACACACATAATAATGACGTGTGTGGTGTGCGCAATGTTGGCAGAGCGCAGAGGAGTTTTGTTGGTGCGGGCACAATGTGGGTATATGTTGTCGCGTGGAATTTTAGTTAGTGGTGTGTGTAGAGAACAATGCGTGCGGAATATCAGCGTGCAATACAAAAACTACGTGCAACAGGTAATAGTGAAAGAACTAAAACTGTGCGTGGTGAATATTGGTGCGTGACATAAAAGTAGTGTGCGCAAGTTATTGGCACGACAGAGAAGTGATACATAGTGGTTTTAAAGTGTGCAACGCACGATTTACCTTGTGTTGTTGTGGTGCATGGTGAATATGGGTCTACAGGTTGAAATTTGTGCACGCAAAGTTGTTTGAAGGGTGAACAACAATAGAAAACCAATGATTTTATCTGACGTTTTATATCATTTGAACGTCATCTTTTTGCAGCTCGTTTTTTAGGCCCTTAAGAGCATTTTTAGGCACTTGAAAACCATGAGAATAGAGTGTGCCAAGGCACACTCTGTCTCTACAGCTCAAATAAAAGAGCTCGAAGAGAGATTTCTAATGGTGTAAATTGTTCGTCAAACAGAGCATTTTTTATAAAGTTACAACACAAACAGTGGAGGGTAAATTTTAAGACCCATCTAACTTCAAAGAACCATAAATTTATGCTCCGGAATCCGATTGAGGCATAGGAGTAGTCAATGGAAATCTATTGAGCCATAGAAGACATTCCAAGAGCTGAATTAAATTTATGAGCATGTTAAAAGTGTTTAATATGGAAAATAAGGTACCTGTAGCATATCATTTACAATATGGTATTTTGGCCTAGAACTTCATCCAGTTGTAACTAATAGCCTGGAACCCAGAAAGAGAGGAAAACTTGGACAGAGTGTCCATAATATGTATATGAGGAAACCCAATTGAGATCCTACGAAAAATCCAAAGGAGTAGGTGCAAAAATGCATAATTACAGCACAGAGTTGTGCCAAGTTGAAAAATGAACAAAAAAATTAATGAACAATTTTCAAATAGCCATAACTTTCTGCTCAAGACTCAGAATTGAGCATGAGAATAGGCATTGGAAAGGTCTTGGATAGTGGAATCTAAATATCCACCCGTAAAAGTGATCGGGGAATTCAATTTTCCAGGAAATCAGAAGAAATAATTCGGATATATATTATTGAACCAGAATGGTTCATGTTTTCATGAAATTATTGAATCAGTTTGTCTGACAAAGTTTTGTTGGTTGTGTTATGCTAGTTTGGCCTCTATCCTCTAGCCATTTAACCTAGCTCGTAACAGGAACCTACCCCACCCAATGTCACCACAATGGGGAGGTTCTTTCTATTCAGGGAGGTTAGCCCAGGGGAGACGTCCCCGGTAACCTGGGGTTTTGAAGAGGCCAAAGTATAAAGGTCAAAGCAAAATTTCTAGGTTATCGGGGGCGTCTCCCCTAGGCTAACCTCCCTGAATAGAAATAACCTCCCCATTGTGGTGAAATTGGGTGGGGTAGGTTCCTGTTACGCCAGTTTGGCCTCTATCCTCTAGCCATTTGACCTAGCTACAAACTGTGTGATACAGGTTGCACATTTTGCAGAATTAACAACAAATAGATCGGATCAAGATCAGTATAGATTCCAGAGGAATGGAAGAAGCACGGGGGACTTACAGTCATGAGGATGATATTAGAGGGATGGATTTCCATTTGGGCATTGAAGTAACAAACTTCAATGAACATGGAGATGAAAGGAATGAAAACATGAATATGGCAGAGACCATTAAAAATTTGCAGAAGGATGTCCAAAGCCATAAAGATGATAATGAAAGGCTTATGAAATCCAAGGAGAAGCAGGATGAATTCAACATGAAGTTAATGCAAATATTGAACCGAATAGAAAATAAATTAGACAAGGAGAGTGGCTCAAGCAAATCTGGAAGTCACAGGCCTCCTGATGAGAAAAGAATGACCATAAGTGTTAGCAGACACCACCACCACTCCTCGAGGCATTCCAATAAGAGAGCACACAACAGATCGATTCCATCCCCTGTCAGGAAGCACAAGGGGTCTTAGGTGGATGAGCTACGAGGAGAAATGAACAAAATCAAACCTCCTACATTTGATCGTGAGCACAAGAAGGATGAATATGCAGAAACATGGTTGTTGGGCATGAGAAAGTATTTTCAATTGCATAATTATTCTTCTCATGCAGAAGGTAGAATTGTTATCTATCAACTCAAGGGAAAGGCATCCATGTGGTGAGATCATCTTGTGTAGGTGAAACACATTAAAGAGAAAAGTGTTACTTGGAGGGAATTCAAGAAGTATTTTGAGAAGAAATACTTGACTAAGAGATACTATGACAAGAAAATGAAAGAGTTATTTGAACTCAAGCTTGGGAGTATGACCATTGATGAATATGAAAGAAGGTTTCTAGAACTATTGAGGTATGTCTCTTTCATCAAGGATGAGACAATTAAAATTCAAAGGTATTTGAGTGGATTTCCACCATTCATCAGTGACAAAATACAGTATGATGATCCAAAGACATTGGAGGAGACCATAAGGCGAGCTAAATTCCTATATGATCAACAAAAATGAAGGCCAACTTTCCAAAAATCTTGGGAAGACAAAAAGAAATTCAAGGTGGATCAGAGGAAGAAGGGATCTAAGCCACCATTCTTCAGAAATAATCCACAGGGACAACAAACTCCTAGAGAGCTCAGAACGATTGAAATAAGGAGTCAACGGCCAAGGCAGCCACCTATTCAATGTTGGGTTTGTAAAGGAGATCACATGTTCAGAGATTGTTCTCATAGAGGTGAAAAGGGGAGGGTTTTTCACAATGTATAGCAAGATGAAACTGTGGAGGACATGGGCAGAAATATGCCAAGGATCTATGCAGTCCTGGACAACAAGCAAGCAGATTATCAGTCACATATGATTGAAGTGGAAGGTATGATCAACAACCAAACCATTGCTATTTTAATTGATTAAGGAGCTAGTCATAGTTATATAGATCCTAAGATGGTGGAAAGTTTTCATTTGCCAAGAATCAAGCATGGGAAATATTGGTTGGTGCAGTTGGCTACAAGAGCCAAAAGAAAAGTTAATGAGATGGTTAAGTCATGTTTTATGGACATGAATGGACTAAACACCCAGGCAGATTTGAACATATTTCCTTTAGGTTCTTGTGACTGTCTAATTGGGATGGATTGGTTGGATCAACATCATGTTATCCTAGACTTTCATAATAAGACATTTACTTGCTTGGATGAGAAAGGGAGCCTAAGAAAAGTGCAAGGGATTCCCATGGCAGTAACCATCAGAGAAATTTCATCATTGCATCTGAAGAGATGTTACAGAAAAGGGTGTCAAATCTTTGCAGCGCATATGGAAGAGACACCTAAAGATAAAGTGCCAAATTTGGAAGATCATGCAGTCTTGGAAAATTTTAAAGATGTGTTTAGGGAGGTAATAGGACTACCCCCAAAGAGAGATATTGATTTCTCTATAAATTTAATGCCTGGAGCAACGCCAGTGTCAAAGACTCCTTACAAAATGAGTACACCAGAGCTGAAGGAGTTGCAAATGCAGCTTGAAGAAATTCTGAAGAATCGGTATATATGCCCAAGTGTGTCACCTTGGGGTGCCCCAATCTTGTTTGTAAAGAAGAAAGATGGAACATTAAGATTGTGCATTGATTTCAGACACTTGAATAAAGTGGTTGTTAAGAACAAGTACCCTCTACCAAAGATTGATGATCTCTTTGATCAATTGAAGGATGCCAAGATATTTTCAAAGATAGATCTTAGATCAGGATACCATTAGGTAAGGATTAAAGAGGAAAATATCAGGTAGACTGCCTTTAGGACAAGGTATGGTCATTATGAGTTCACAGTGGTGCCATTTGGGTTATCAAATGCACCAGTTGTTTTCATGTGCTTAATGAATGGTGTTTTCCAAGAATATTTAGACAAGTTTGTCATTGTCTTTTTGGATGATATTCTTATATATTCTAATTCAGAGGAAGAACATGAACATCATTTGAGGATGGTGTTGCAAGTATTAAGGGGGAATCAGTTGTATGCCAAATTGAGCAAGTGATCATTTTATCAGAAGAAAAATCATTATTTGGGGCATATCATTTCAAAGGATGGGATAGCAGTGGATCCTGAGAAGATAGAAACCATTAGAGAATGGTCAGCGCCAAAGGATGTGACAGAGGTCAGATCATTCATGGGCCTTGCAGGCTACTACAAGAGATTTATTGAAGGATTCTTAAATATTGCACACCCAATCACTTCCTTACAAAGGAAGGGTGTGAAGTTTCAGTGGACATTGGATTGTGAAAAGTGTTTCCAACACTTGAAACAATTGTTAACAAGTTCTCCAATACTAAGGATTGCAGACCCAAATGAAGACTTCATTGTATGCACAGATGCATGTAAAGAGGGACTTGGTGGATTCATCAGTCAAAATGGGTTTCTTATATGTTATGAGTCAAGGAAATTAAAGGAGCATGAAAGACACTATGCCACTCATGATTTGGAGTTGGCAGCCATAGTGCATGCCTTGAGGAAATGGAGACACCGCCTCATGGGGAAAAGGTTTGAGCTGAGAACAGACCATAATGGTCTGAAATATTTATTTGATCAACCAAATCTAAATGCTAGGCAAAGTAGAGGGTTATAATTTATAAGTGAATATGACTTTGATATAAAGCATATCAAGGGGAAAGACAACAAAGTGGTTGATGCACTCAGCAGAAGAGTGCATTAAATGCATGCTACAACCATTAGCATGTACCAATCAGATTTAAAACTCAGAATTATAGAGGCTTCCAAATCAGATATGCAATACAAGGAATTAGTGGTGAAATTATAGCAAGGTATTTTGCAGAAGAAAATTGAGGAATATAAGCTAAATAATGATGAAATTCTCATGTACAGGGGCATAATTTATGTACCAAATTCTCAGGAATTGAAAAATCTGATATTGGGAGAAATGTATAATGTACCTTATGTTGGGCACCCATAATATCAGAAAACTATTGCAACTATCAAAGCCAATATTATTGGCCAGGCATGAAGAAAGAGGTTGTTGATTTTATTGCCAGATGTTTGGAATGTCAAAAGGTAAAGGCTGAGCATAGACACCCAATTGGTTTGCTACAAACATTACCCATTCCTGAGTGGAAATGGGAAGTTGTAACAATGGATTTCATCACCAAACTTCCTAGAACAAACAAGCACCATGATTCTATCATGGTAGTGGTGGTTAAGCTTACTAAAGCTACCCATTTTATTCCAATTAAGGTCACTCACAAGGCAACGAACATTGTTGATGTTTATATGAAAGAAATTGCTAGATTACATGGAATACCCAAGACAATTATGTCTGACAGAGATCCAAAATTTACCTCAAAATTTTGGAAAGGGTTATTTAATGGATTTGGAACAAATTTGAATTTTAGTACAACTTATCATCCAAAATCGGATGGTCAAACAAAGAGAGTGAATCAAGTGACTGAGGATATGTTGAGGATGTATGTGATGGATAAACCATCAAAATGGGAAGACTACCTACACTTGGTAGAGTTTGCTTATAACAATGGGTACTAAGCATCTCTAAAGATGAGCCCATTTGAGGCACTTTATGGCAGAAAGTGCAACACACCAGTAAGTTGGGATAACCCAGCAGACAAAGCAGTGGTTGGACCAGATTTTCTCAGGGAAATGGAGGAGCAAATGATAAAAATAAAGGAAAATTTAAAGGTTGCCCAAGACAAGAAGAAAATCCATGCTGATAAGGGCAGAACTCACAGGGAATTTAAAGTGGGAGACCATATATTCTTGAAAGTGAAAGCCAACAGAAGTTCCCTTAAGTTTGGAAATTGTTCAAAGTTGGCAGCTCACTATTGTGGGTCGTTTGAAATCCTAGAGAGGATTGGTCAAGTTGCTTATATGATTGCATTGCCTGCATCTATGTATGTTTATAATGTATTCCATGTATCATTACTCAAGAAATATATACCTGATGTTAATCATGTTATTGATTGGAATGTGATTCAGGTGGAGCAAACACTTTTCAAGTGCATTTGGTACGCATTCTGGACCGAAAAATCAAACAGCTATGGAATCGAGCCATAGGGGTTGTAAAGGTCCAATGGACTTGGGAGCATGAGGATGAAATGCGAGCAGAATACCTGCATCTTTTTTAGGATTTTGGAAATTTTGTTGTATATGGGTACATGATGCACTGAGGGAAGTGCATAAATAAAGGGAGGGGATTGTAATATCCCTAGGCCGAACCCAATTGTAATGTAAATGAAAATGTGCTTAAGTTGGTGAGTTGTTTGATATCATTTTGTATGCACATTTCATGGCATAGTGTGCACATGTATTGTGCAATAAAATGAGGAAGTTTGCACATTCCAGGATACCGCACACAGCAACATAAGTGCACGCGATTTTGAGGCCAGGTAGCCATTGGTGTATATGTTGTGTTTTATAGGCTGGTGAGCCAGTTATTATAAGCTAGGATTCTTATGTTTTGATTAGGCTGAAGAGCCTAGATGTTAAAGGCCAGTGTGCCTATTTTTATAGATGTCTCATCATTAATATAAAATACATCGTTGTGCACAGACTGACCATGATAAAAGAGTATGGGGGACTAAACTCCACTAGTTAGGGAAAGGGAGGGGCCTAAAAGTTAAGGAAAAGGGATAAGCTAGGGAGCTTAATCCAAAAAGGAATATTATATTAATATTTCTTAAATCATAAAGTATGGATAATTATTTTATCCCAAGTTCTAAATTTGGGGACAAGTGGGCCAAAGTAGCTCCCAACATGACAAGTGTCAAGTTGGGGACATGCATACATATTGTTGGGACTTAGTTCATTTTCTGATCTTTTTCCATCATTCTTCCCATCATTCTTTCCATCATTAAGTCATCCAGTCAATCATCCATGAGCATCCACACACCCATTGAGCTATCTTTCGTATCTTCATGATTGTACTTGAACTTGTATCCATAGCCATTTCGTGTTGGTGTATCTGGTTAGCTTGGGAGCTGGACTAAAGAAGCGGGTTGTCAGGCCCATGGGATATTGAAGAGGTGGGTTGTTAGGCTTGTGAGCAATTCTCTGGGTGAGATAATTGTTGGGAATTGATTTCCTGAAGGAGCTAAACTACAGCTACAGTTCTCTAAGACTTCTTGTCCGGCCTGTTGTTGAATCCCAGAAAGGAAGTGGGGCAGTCGAAGAACTGTGGAGAAGAGAAGGGGCACACTTCCTGGGTGGGACAGGCATGTGGGGAATGAGGGACTGTAGGTTGTTAGTTTGAATTGGCACCTGAGACGGAGTCTTTCCTGTTGTTTATGAGCCTTTAGCCTAGTTAGGAATCCCTTTACCCGGGTGGAGTTTAGTCCCAGCTCGGGGGTGACTCACTGTTGAGAGTGATAAATAGTGTGGTCTAAGGCTGGGAGGTTCATGGAATGTATGCATCCATTTGGTGACATTCTTACCAAGATAAGTGCCAATTGTGTGATAAATTTACATGTTGCATTGTTATTTATGTGTTTATTTTTATGGCTTATCATATGTGCAGTTATAACTATGTTTATTTTTATGGGTATTTCCTGTATATGTTGCATGTATATGTTTACTGTTATTTCAGTGTGAATTTGTGTATTTACATTTTTTTTGTATGTTTATGTTTTATATATAATGCTTCTGCAAGAGTTATGTGTGTGTATATTTTAATTGCATGTAGTTCGAAAAATTTGTGGCATAGCTCAGTTGGATGTTGGGTATATTACAGTATGTTCCACAGAGAGAACAGTAAGATTTCTCTAGTGTAGCGTGGCCCGGCTCGGATGGTCAGGGACATTACAGCCTCACTCCATTCAACTTGCTTGGATGGACTTTCCATTTCCCTATGCAGACTTGAAGTTTCTTTTTGTGCCTTCCAGAGCCAAAAAATAATATTTTTCCACATATATGTGCCCTATCAGTTATACAACAAGAATATACACAGGTTTCTCCAATACAACCCTCTTACATCATCTTTGGTGCTCAAAATTAAAAATTATGTCGGGTTTCCATGACATGTCACGACATCCATGATGCTTGACCTTCCATATACTAGAAATTATCTTAATCGACCCTTAAGTTCCATTTGAAGGCTGTAAATTGAGCCATATCCAAGCCTTGAGGGATTCAACAATTCAAATTTGAGAGAAAAGACACTCTTGAGAAATTTCACTTCATATTGAGTTTGCATCCCTTAGTCCTTGGAATTATGAACTCCTTGTTCAACCCCCAAGCTCTTCCTTATTTGTGATGGAGAACCTCATTGACTCATTTATATGAGATTTTCTTTGGTGTAGGGTTAAAGTGGTGGCGACACAACTGGAGGGAATTAGTTTCTTGGTTCTGATATGTTTTGTTACATAAGTTTGCCACCTATGTACTTTTGTTGATTATTTTAATAGAAATACTATTTTCTCGTCCAATTGATATTTTTCAAATATTTGAATTATTATTTCATGGGATTATTTGTCATGTATGTTAATGGATTATTATAATCTATATGCTAACACTATATATTATCACCAAATGCTTGTGTATATTGGTTTTTGAGGACAAGTTGAAAGTATAAAGCTTTGGGTTTCGTGCTCAATGGTGGTCTTTGTCGAACATCTGTACGAGGTAGGATCTTAGCCTTATATTTTTAGCATTTCATTTATATAGAATACTTGGGATTAGAGTTGATTTCTATGTGTCATTCCATATGTTGTGGTTTACCCCTTTCCATAGAGATATTTTCCTCGTAACAGGGAAATTCATAGGCATTGTCAAATATCTTCCCGTAGGAAATTCCCTGCAAAGTTTTTTGATAGTGTTGTAGGTTTGTAAGCCTAAAGACCTGTGCTTGATAATGGAGAGCATGTACATTTCAATTGAAGGTACCAGATGGGTCCACGTGGATGCCAGTGGAAAAATTATTTCATTGCATACATCAGTAGGTACACGTGGAGGCCACGTAGACCAAATGACGTTATCACAAAGAAATTTCCAAGAACTTTAAAGGGGCACAACTTTCTGCTATGAGCATAGAATTAAGAAAAAGAATAGTCGTTGGAAAGTTGTTAATGAGAAGAATCATCATGTGCATTCAAAATTTTTATAGGAACATCAGAATTCATAGGAAAAAAAAAATAAGATGTCTCGGGGCTTAATGGGGGAAAATGATGTATAGTTCTTAGATTATTTTTAATTTGATCTAACATAAAAAAAAACGATGGCTACACATTTTGCAGAATTAGGATTCAAACAGAGCAAAGCAGGTGCAACATGAGGACCAAAGACATGGAAGATTCTCAGGGGTGTTTCACCCATGAGGAGGATCTTAGAAGACTCCAATTTAGCATGCAAAATGCATAGACAGATTCAAATGGGCTTAGAAGCCAAGTGGGGTCAATAGAGTTGGTTGGAACTGTGAGAATCCTGTAGAAGGAAGTGCAAAGCTATCGAGTAGATAATGAAAGGACAATGAGATCTCAATAAGATCTTATATAGAGTATAAACATGTTGCAAAAGCATGTCAACAAATACTCTAGCAAAAAACAAGCAGCCAATGTAGGGAAGACAACAACATCTAAGTATTATGATAGAAGGGAGGATCCCATAGGGTCAAGATAGTCAAGGAGTGTTAGAAGACAATATCAATAGAATCAACACACGTTGGAACAATCAATTAGAAGAACTTGTGCAAGATCAAGGTCAGTGAGTAGCTCAAGTATGTCTCTTGTCAGACATCCGAAGAGAAAATATGTGTCAGATGTCTTACAAAGAGAGCTCAGGAAGATCAAGTCACCAAATTTTGATGAAGAGCATAGGAAGGGAAAAAAGGAAGAAGCTTGGTTGTTGGGCATGAGGAAATATTTCCAGTTGCGTGACTGCCCATCAAATGTAGAGGTTGGAATTGCAACTTACCGTCTTCAAGTAAAAGCCTCTACGAGGTGGGATAAGCTCAAGAAGACTAAGCACATTGATGAAAAGAGGATTTCTTGGAAGTAGTTTAATAAACATTTCTAGCAGTAGTACTTGTCAGAGCGATATTATGATAGGAATATGCAAGAGTTATTTGAAGTTAAACTTGGAAGAATGACCATGGAGGAGTATGAAAGGAGATATGGTAGTCAGCTTAAAGTGAAGTTAAAGCAATTGATGCAATGGGAAAAAGGCCAAGGAAACATCCCATGAGGTGTTGGGGATCAGAAAGAATAAAAATAAACAACTTGTATAAAATATTAATGTAATTCCCAAGGTTCATGATGGGAATAAAGTCCATCAAATATCCCAATTAATGCAAGTTATTGACCTTTGTTAGTCAAGGCCTTGAATAAGTTATATGTCCATTGACTAGGTCTGAATCCTTCTTTATTCATCTCCTCTAAAATTTTATAAGACTCATTTACTCTATGTACTCTACATAAACCATTCACAAGGATACCATAAGTTAACACATTTGGAACATATCGTTTCTTGGACATACTGTTGAATAGATTGAAAGTTGTTTCCATTTTTCCTTCCTTGCATAGGGCTCCAATCAATATGTTGTAAGTAAAAATATTAGGAACAAAAGATTGCTATATTAATTCTTCTGAGATTCCTAGATAGGACTCAGGATTCCATGCATTAAAAATACTATCAAAAAACATGTTGTAGGTGCCCACAATAGGATGAAATCTTTGTTCATGTAGCAATAGAAAAAACACTCTAGCTTGGTTGGATTGTTGCAGCTTAAAATTGTTTATCAAGATCCTATTATAAATGTAGGTATAAGACTAATACCATCTCTTTGAAATTCAAGACTACTACTTATCAGTGTTTTTTATATTTGCTTCTTTTAATATGTTGAGTCGTAATACCATCAGTTTCACGACCACACCTCTTGAGTAAGAAGAAGCCATTAAAATTAAGGTTGATTAATTAAAATTGAGTAGAAACGATTTTATTTTTCAGGCTACACAAAGAAGTATAGGACATAGAGCCTTGGAATAGGATTTTGTGAGTAAACTTATCCAAGGCTATTAGCCTAAACATATGTGTTTGAAGAGGGAGTGGTGAAACCCATTGTGTAATTAGTGACGTCATGAGGCTCCACTCACACTGGAGTTAAGCACGAGGTTGCACAAAGTTGGTTGCAGAGATAACCCTCTAATACCTTATTAGCGTCAGAGATATTTTTGGGGTTCTATTCGTATTTTGGGGTCTTTCTAATAGCTTTACCTCTGTGAGAGGCAGTTCTTTCAATATTTTGGGCTTTGTTACCCTTCCCATACAGTGGACTGGACTTACGACTATTCATCTGTGCATTGGTTATATTGTGGTGACTCTAGTTGATTGACATAGGTAGCCACATAGGTTACTTGTAGGGGTTATTTTGCAGGTACCCTGAGTCAGATAAGGGTCGGACAACACATAACCTTTATGGAGGATTACCTCTCTGAGGGGATCTAGCTGACTATGATGTTAAGCCCACGAGGGCCTTTATAACCGATCATGATACATCCAATATTTTGAAGGGAGTCTCAAGCCCCTCTTGGGTGAGACATACCTACTCTAGTGAGGGAGGCCCCTTTTCAGCCACTATATATTGTTTGTGTGCATTGGCATTTTTTTGCTCTATTTTGTTGTGCTCTCTAATTATTAGTTTGCCCTAGGATTTGGTTTTATATCTTAGTTCTTGATTCATCGTGGAGTAAGACCATCCTCCTCGCAGGTCTCCTCATTTGTTGAAGTTACCACCACATCTTGATCCTTTACTAAAGTTGCCTTCTAAAAGGAGAAAAGTTAATAAATGTGGTACATATATATCCACCCCCCAAACTCGTAATCATCCAGTTATGAGTACTGAGTTAGAACTAAACGTCAATGGGAGTCCCTCGACTCCTATATCGTATGTGATTAGAGGGATCCCTTCGAGTCCTTCAACCTCGACAGTGGGGGTGTCGGAGATCCCCGCCTCTAGTGCTACCCAACATGTGAGTTCTACTCAACCCATAGGAACGAACCCTTTCAGATCTCTTTTTGGTACGCTGAGTCATAATTCCCAATCCATGCCTTCGGTCTCTAATCCCTTTTCTTTAGGTATGCCCAACATGACGTCAGAACTCTCATCCTCCATTTCAACGACTAATTTGAATCTTAGTTTTGGACCTCTGGGCACGACTCCTCTATATGCTCCTATCTTGTTTGGTAGAGGTCATATTCCCCAAATGAATCCTAAAGTTGGAGGTTGGACTCCTCTTTCCTCCGAGCCTAATCCTAGTCTTAATGCTCCAGGATGGGGTGCTCAACTAGGTGGAGAGTTCAATTCCTATATTTTGTCCTTTATCCCCTCTTCCTCCATGTTGATTCTGACAAACACATTTACTATGGTGAATCCCCCTCTGTCCTCTGGAGTTCCATCCAGAGGGAGTTAGTTTCACACTATGGGCAAACCCCAGCCTAGAGTCCCTTCGATTGGGGGCAACATATATAACCCTCATCATTCCTCTTCTGCAGGTATGGTGCCCATACAAACTTTTATGAATCGGTTTGGAGGAGGATATTATCCTACCGGACAAGGCCATGGCATATACCAGAACCCTAGATGGCCTGCAATCCCTCAATCCCAATCTTTCTCGGGAGCATGGGATCAGACGCCGCAACCTCGACTCCCTTTTATGGCCACGCTTAATCTAACAGATTTGTCAAAATTAATGAATGACCCTATGTGTCATGATCTGTTATGGCCCCCCGTCCCCACCAAGCTTCCTTCAGACATTCCAATATTCGAATGCAAGACTAGTGAGGAACCGGGTGATCATGTCACCACTTTTCATCTTTAGTGCTCATCTAACTCCCTGAATGGCGATTCTATTCATTTGAGGCTATTTCAATGCAACCTCACATGGGTCACCGCAAAATGGTAAACTGAGCTACCAGGGAGAACATACGAAAACTTTAATTCGATGGTTTTTGTCTTTCTCAACCAATTTCAGTTGTCGGTTCGTTATGATGTCGGCATAGAACGTTTGGTGACCCTCCGCCAAGATAAAGCCATGCATATCTTGGACCATATCTAAGAATGTCGTAGACAGAAGAGGTTGATAAAACCCTACATTCCTCTGGAGTTTCTATTGGAGTGGTTCCTTAAGTTGTTATTACCTTATATTTCCAAGGATGTCTCTACATCTGAAGCAACATCTGAGGAAGAAGTTATTTTCAAATCCCAACAATTGGACCTCATATATGCTCAATCTAGGATGTTGTATGAAATTCTTCCTGACACGTTGTGGTCAAACTATGACCCTAGAAAAAAGCTTGGGCCTCATGTTGATGGCATCATAGGCTCTACAAATGTTAAATCTATAGACTTGGTGACGAGCCAGTTGAAAGATTTGTCTCTAAGCCAACCTATAGCAGGACAAGTTTCAGCTTCGTCCTCCACCCCCACCCAGTTAGTGGATGTGCATTATGTACAATCATCGTCTAACCCAAATGGTAACCAACAACTAGGAGGGAATAAAAGGAAAGGACAAGTTAGTAATCATAAGGGTGGGAAAAAAATAACAAATCCAAGGACGACACTAACAATGATATATCAAATAATAATGTTGATGAGGGAAAGAAAGAAAAATGAAAGGTGAATTTTCCTTGTAAACTTTGTAAAGATGATCACATTACCCACCTATGCCCCAAAATCGAGGAAGCCTCGAGGCTCTTATCACAGTCGCACGTTGTGATGAAAAATCCATTTCCACATAATCAACACATGGCCTCGGGGGCTTCCAACACCGTAAATGTGTCGAGCGGGAGTCAAAACCCCTCGACACATGAAGGTGGCCATCTATGTGTCAATATGGTCAAGTATCATATTGATGTAGCCACTCAATCTCGTGATTATGGTTCTTCACAGACTGTTGTAAGTTTAGAGTCTCCTCCTCCTCCAGAAACACACTTGATGATTAAAAAGTCGAAACCTCTGCCTTGTATTCTGAAAGGAGTACTAAAGTGCTCTTCTCGCAATCCTAATGCCAAAGATGTCCAAAACTATTCGATTATCAAAGATCTGGGCCAAACCCCTTGTGCGATGTCGAGTTTGGAGGTGCTCCAGACATTTCCTTCATAGAGGAATGCCTTGTTATATGTGTTAGGAGATCTAGACCCGTGTGGCTCAAAGGTTATCAAGTTTGACATCACAGATGTTGAGCCTCACTTACCTTACCACATGGCCTTTCAAATCCATGTAGAGTACACAAAAATTACCATCAAACGAAGTGTAATTGATGAAGGTGTTGTGACGTGAGTGATGCCCCTAACCTGTTGGAAATCCATTGGCTCTCCGACCCTATCCCAATCTATGACTATGTTTACTGTATTTAATGGGAGTTCATTTCAACCCCACGAAATTTGTAATTCTAACCTTGTACAATATCTACTGCAAACAGATATTCAGAAAAGATACAATGGAAAATACAAACATTACACATAGATTTTTCCGTTGGAAACCCAAACCGGGAAAACCATCATATTCTATATTCATTCATTATGTTACAATGTTTACAATACAAAATACATATAGGATCTAGTGGCATCCAAAATCCTAACCCAATGACCTAGATTAGTTGAAAACCCTAATTCCTTAACCGGAAATAGAAAGCCATCGGCAAAAAAACCAAGTGCCGAAAAACCACCTAAATATAATGTGGTCCTGTAAAATGTGGTCCTGAAAAATGTGGTCCTGAAAAATGTGGTCCCAAAACATGCGGTCCCGATGCAGAAAAAAAAATTAGGGGTGTTTCCCCTGAACCCCTGCGCGCCCAGTGCATACGCTCAAACACTACTACTCGTGCAAAGAATATAACACATACCCAACAAAATTCTTCCCACTTTTCGGGTCCAGTTAGGTGGGAAGATAGTGGAGGTTTATGTTGAGGTAGTTGATGCCCCCCTCGACTATAATTTACTACTAGGATGTAATTGTACTTATTCCATGACAGTCACCGTGTCATCCATTTTTCGCACTTTGTGTTTTCCTCACGAAGGGAAAATAGTGATGATTAATTAGTTGTCCTTTGTGCATGCTAGTCCTATTGCATCAGTTTGACCTTCAGTCACTGTGATCAACAATTATTAGCAGGAAACTAAGGATGTTGGTGTCTGAATGTATTCCTCTATGATGGGTAGCTTTGATTTCATGGCACCAATTCACCACATTCATGCCATTTCTAGTGAGTCTTCATCGTCGATGAGGTATGTTCCTTTTTGTACTTCGTATTTCAATGACCCTTGGACCCTACCTTCTTCGACTATGTCATACGAAGGTCAATCACACATTGGGAAGGGAATTCCACTGCCAGGAACAAAGGTTGTGTATCAATCTATTCTTGACGCTGTTGCTGACCCGAATCCTTCCTCCTCACAGATGGATGAGGTGGATCCTTTTCTAGAGCATGTATGGGTCGCTTAATCATCTTGTTCACATGATGGTCTCGACGATACTTTACCTTCGGATGAAGCCATCTTAGAGGCCATGTATGGTCCTCATAGGCCTTGGGATGATTTTCATCATCTCTCATATTTCCTCCCAGAGCTTGTTAAGATCGAACAGGATGAATTTATATCTACCTTGAGTAAGATGGTCAATCACACTATGGTTCCATTAGATACGCATGGTATTTATGTCGAAGGAAACATGGTGAATATTTCTCCTACCATCACGATTGACATCACTTGTATTCCTGGAAGAATTGAGAACGTATATATCGATGCATATTGTTCGCCTGAAGAAATTCATATCTACACCGATCTCTTCAAAGAATTTTGTGATGTATTCGCTTGGTCATATGAAGATATGCTAGGAATTGACCCCAGCATTGTTGAACATGAGATTAAAACCTATCTGGATGCTAAACCTATTCAGCAGCATCTTAGAGCTGTTAATCCTAGGAAGGCCCCTACTATTAAGGTACAGGGAGAGAAGTTACTCAATGCTAGTTTCATCTACGTGGTTCCCTTGACTAAATGGGTGTCCAACCCCGTTCCCGTAAATAAATAGCAAGGAACCATCCACGTATGTATGGATTTTCGAGATCTAAACAAGTCTTGTCCAAAAGATAAATTCCCCACTCCTTTCATTAACCATATTCTTGACGAGTGCACATGAAGTGAAGTCTTTTCTTTTATGGACAGATTTTTAGGGTATAATAAAATTCAAATCAAACCTGAGGATCAACATAAGACGACATTTATTTTTCCTTGGGGTACTTTTGTATACTGGAAAATGCCTTTCGACCTTAAAAATGTCGGAGCAACCTTCCAACGTTCCATGACCTTTGATTTTCACGATCTCAAGCATATTGTCGAAGATTACCTAGATGATCTCGTTGCTCACTCTCGCAAGAGAGTAGATCACTCCGCTCACCTTCGATCGGTATTTGAGAGATGTCGTTACTATCACATTTGGTTGAACCCTCACAAGTGAATCTTTTGCGTTAGGTCTGGCCATCTTTTAGGATTATTAGTGTCTGAGCATGGGATCATGGTAGATCCTATGAAGGTTGAGGCAATACTTTGATTTCCTACCTCACGCAACATTAGACAACTTCAATGTTTACAGGGGAAGGCTAATTTCCTACGTCGGTTCATAGTGAACTATGCCAATTTAACTAAGCGTTTCATGCATCTTTTGAAGAAGGATACTCTTTTTATATGGGATGAGCGAGCCCAAGAATCCTTCGATGATGTTAAGAAATCTTTGGTATCAGCACCTATGTTGAAGACTACTGTAGAGATTATTTGCTTTATATTGTTGTGTCCGAAGGGATGATTGGAATGGTTCTAGTTCAGGAGGACGATGAGATCCATGAGCACATTTTCTACTATCTTAGTTGAAACCTAGTCGGTCCTTAACTTAAATACTCTCATGTATATAAATTGGCCTTGGCCGCCGTACATGTGGTTCAAATATTCTGACATTATATATTACTTTGAAAAACTATCGTAGTTGTAGATATAAATCCATTTCAATACGTCCTCACCAGGAGTATATAAGGGGTTAAATACAATAAGGGGATTGTTATTTTGCAAGAATTTGATATTGATTTCGTTTCGGTGAAGTCTAAGAGATCGCTAGTTTTTTCCAAGTTGATATCGAACTTCCCTTGACTAGATGAGGACATTTTTCATGACGATTCATTCGTAGATGAACATATCTTCCTTATCTCATCTTCAAACCCCTGGTATGGAGACATTTTAATTTATATTCAAAACTTGAAGTTACCCTAACATCTGTCGAGAAACGATCGACGACGTATATGTCATCGGGCTAAAAACTACCTTGTTTTTGGCGACACTTTGTATCGTCGAGAGGTAGATAATATTTTACGTCATTTCTTGAATCATGAGGAAGATGAGTCTGTTCTGAATGACAGTCACAGTGGGGCTTGTGGTGGTCATTTATCCAGGCTTGCAACAACCCAAAAATATTTGCGAGCCAGTTATTTTTTACCGTCATTTTTTAAAGATCGTGTTGAAGTGGTCAATAAGTGTCACCCTTTCCTGGTGTTCGCTCGGAAAATGCACTCGCACCTAGCCCCTCTTCACCCAGTCATCACCATCGGTCCCTTCACCAAGTGGGGGTATATTTTATGGACTGTAAACCAACCTTGGCTGGGGGGAACAAACATGTTATTTTGTTCGTGGATTACTTTACTAAATGGGCAGAGGCCATGCCTACTGTTAAATATGATGGTAAGACTGCAACATTCTTCGTATTCAAACATATTACATCCTAGTTCAAAATCCCTAGAGATATTGTCACTAATCATGCCTTTCTTATCAAGTTTTGTCTTGGTTGGAATATGTCAATGGAGTCTTCAGTTTACTTAGAATTCACGAACAGTGCCAGTCATCATACGCGGAACATGGCTTCCGTCGCTTGGGTCATTTACTCATCTAAGGTCCAATTGGTGTCTTCAGGTGGCGTTTGTTTGGATCCATCAACAAATAATGTGGTTGAGTATAGCATCGTTATAGAGCTATTACGCGACGCCATTTCACATTGTATACGGTCTTTAGAGGTTCGCTTGGACTCCCAGTTAGTCATATGTCAGTTGAACATTAGTTACCGTGTGAGAGATCCTACTCTACTCCAACGATTCCTACGGGTACAACTTTTGGAACGATACTTTGATTTTCTTACTTATAATCATATACCTAGAAGTTCTAATCATGTATTCGATGCATATGATAATTATATTTTGGATTGGCATTTTTCACATAACTAAGCAAAGAAAACACATTCATTTACACATTGTAACATATATAATTAAAGCCAAAGACCATTTTTTTTTATATTTCATCCTTTTGAGTTCAAAAAATATGGTG
This sequence comes from Picea sitchensis, assembly GCA_010110895.2. NCBI lineage: Eukaryota > Viridiplantae > Streptophyta > Pinopsida > Pinales > Pinaceae > Picea > Picea sitchensis. Next base: position 43,721 of record SNQJ01S0022886.1, on the reverse strand, counting down.
TCATACTACAAAATGGGGCTCACACCCTCAAAATACATATATGGAAGGTATATAATATGACCATGGAATCTACGCCTATGGCGTTGAATGTGTATCATGATAGCACACTACGATGTTTGTGAGACGTCGGAAGAGTCTCACCCACTCACGGAGTACACCCACCACCTATCGATGCATCACCTCTAGAAGATCTTCCACTTGAACCATAGGAATGTTATGCATCAATCGAGACAGGTTCCCCTACACATTATGTAGCACTCTCGCCACATCTCCTCCCACTTGCTCATATCCTCATCCCCTCCGCTGATGTCATGAGAATCCCTTTGGTCGTCGCAGACCTACATCTGCGTAACAAATCAATTATTAATACTTGAAAATATTTTTGTTTTTTTATTTTTATTTAAAAACACAAAAAAAATGAAATATATAAAAAAAAATCTTACCAATATCACTGTAGGAGGAACCTGTTGGCAAAGACATGTCTGGATCCCCTCTGTAATCAATCTCGTCATAAGGGTTATCGTCAATGGCTATGACTTGTCGGCGCTACCATAAAAATAACTCATCATTGTAGGGGGTTGTCACCCTACAACCTCCTATCCGCCTCATCAAGTTGGTCTGTCATGACATGGCTAGATTGCATTGTCCATGTGGAGTAATATATACTCTAGGGCTCAAGCCTAGAACCTGTAGAAATTTCAATACAAATTAAGTATTTCCTGTGATTCTCCTGATCTATCAATTATACGCCACTGTTAAATACAGAATCACTTCTACTATTATTCTTGTGGAAAATTAAACCACGATCACAACCACAATCACAAAGTGAAATATCAAGAACACATAACACAAAAGTTTTTCCAGGAAAGCGTAAAGCTAAAAACCCCACTATCA
>SNQJ01S0022886.1:2255-13323 GCA_010110895.2 Picea sitchensis | reverse complement strand
CAAAATTCATTCATGGGTTGTCCTTGTGCATTTCTCACCTACCACGTGGTAGCCCCTAATTGGGCCATGTGGAGGCCTCTCATTGGGCCACTTTTCCCCCTACCAAGTCAGTATGACGCGTCAGACGTACGGACTGCCATGTGGCATGATCCGATTGGTCCATGGATCGGTCCAAAAACCTAATAACTGGGTGACACATGGGAAACTCTGGTGCTTCCATGTGTCACTTCCATGCTCTTTCCACGTGTGTTTTATGGATGATGATGTCATCCGTACGGATGCTGACTCATCCCCTGTTGACAAGGCTAGGTTGACCAAACTTTGACTGTGAATATCTTTCAATACGTAACTTTGTTTGACGAGTCGTTTGTACCGTTAGAAATATTGTGACGCTCTCTTTGCAATCATGCCATTTTCACTAAGTTTTGGGAACTTTGGATTTTTTTCCCTTTCTTTGTCTGCTGGAGCCATTCTGAGCATTCTGAGTTGTCTCTGTGAGTTATGTGTTGTTCTAAGCCTTCTCTGGATCCTTTTTGGATTACGCCTTCCCACTAAGAGCCTTTTGGACCACCAAAAGCTTTAATCAATCAACAGGTAAGTGAGGGAAGAGTCCCCTCACTTTGTCCTTCTCGATCCACTTTGCCTTTCTTGGATGTGTGCCTTTTAACCCTACTCGAAGATAATCAACATCACCCTTGTGTGAAATCCTCATCCTCCTTTCCAGGATGATATCTTCCTGTAGCTCATCCAAGTACTCAAGTGCAAACTCATCAACTAAAGGTATTTAAACTTCCTCATTTTGATCCATGATCATGGGAGGCTCAAAAAGTTTCAAGTTCTCAACATTCACAACTAAGTAAATCTACATGTAAGGTGGAAGATCCAGACGAAAAGCATTGGTACAATTTTTCTCCAAGATAGTGAAGGGTCCATAACAAATGGGCTTGAGTTTCTTGCCTTCACCCTTCAATCTCTCCTTGTTGATGTGAATCCATACCCAGTCTCCAACCTGGAACTGATGATCAACCCTGTGTTTTCCATGTCGAGATTTATACTGTGCTTGAATTTTCTCCAACTGTTCCCTAAATTCCTGGTGTATCTACTGGATCCTCTGGATGAACTTGCGGGATCTGTCCTCTGTTCGCTCTTCATTCATATCGGTATCCATCCCATACATCAATTCCAAAGGAACCTTTGGTAGGTACCCAAAACATGTCTCAAAAGGTGAACTATGAGTGGATGAATGTAAAGATCGGTTGCATTCATGTTGTACATAGGGTATCTTTTCATCCCATAACTCGGGATGTTTGTTGCAGTAGCCTCGAAGCAGAAGTACCATTGTTCGGTTTACCACCTCCGTCTATCCGTCGGTTTGTGGATGGAAATAATTTCTCCTCTTCAATTTGGTGTCCATCATCCTCCACAAGCTATTCCAAAATTCCCCAAGGAATCGAGTATCTCAATATGAGACAATGGATGTGGGTAATCCAAAGTGAACCCAAACATACTGAAAGAAGATATTAGCAATCTGCTCAGCAGTGACTTGATTTTTACATGGCATCAAGATATACATCTTCCTGAACCTATCCACTACAACATACAAATAATCATGACCCCCTTTGGTCATTGGTAAACCCCCTACAAAATCCATGGAGACACTTTCAAATGGATGGGATGGAACAGGAAGTGGTGAGTATAGCCCTAGTTTTCTATTAGTGGGCTTACAAGTAGAAAACATCACACACCCCTATACATATTTAGTTACAATTGATTTCATTTGAGGCTAGTAAAAAAACCTCTGCAAATGAGTCATAGTTTTTCCTACCCCAAAATGCCCAGACACAATAAAAGTGTGAGCTTCTCATATTAAACAGACTCGTTCACTTGTAGGAATACACAGCTTTCCAAGATGGTAGAGTAGTTTTTCCTGCAGACAATAGTTCGCTACATGTGCACCAAAGGTTAGCTTCGCATATACTCCTTTAAAATCTTCATCGATGGCATATTGTTCTACATAGCTATCATGAGATAAAGAAGTATTCTTCAAAACAATAGAAGCAACAATAGGAGGTCTAGAAAGCATATCAGCTACCTTGTTACTTGTACCCTTTTTGTACTTGATTACCAAATGAAATTGTTGTAGCCAAACCCATTCACCTATAGTGTCAATATTGTTGCAATTTGGTCTGTGCTTGAAGATATTGTAAGGGTTTGTGATCTGTATGTATGATTTTTTCCTTCCGTAACAAGTAGTGCTTCCATTTATTTACGCTATGGACTAATGCATATAACTCTTTATCATATGTAGGATAGTTAAAAATAGTTTGGTTAAAAGTTTCAGAGTGGTAACAGATAGGCTTATGATATTGCATCAATATTGCACCCATGGTGTATTCACTCACATCTATATCGATATCAAAAGGCTATTGAATATTCGACAGTGATAATACTGGTGCAGTATTGATCTTCTCCTTCAAAATGTTGAAATCTTTTTGTTGCTTTCCTTCCCACTAAAAAGTGTTCTTCACACTTGTTAAGGCATGCAAAGGAGCTGTTATAAAGGAGAAGTTGGGAATGAATCTCCTCCAATACTAGACTGCACCTAAGAAGCTTCGGACTTCGGTTACACTCTTTGGCTCAGGCCATTTTACAATTACATCAATTTTGGAAGGATCAATTTTCAATTGTCCTCCTCCTACAATATGACCTAAGTACACAAGTGCAGTCTTACCAAATTCACATTTATACAATTTTACATACATCTTTTCCCTTTGCAAAGTATCCAATACTTGCTTTACATGCCTCACATGTTCATCCCAAGTCCCTCTAAAAACAAGAATGTCGTTTAAATATACAATCATAAAGTAATCTAGGAAAGGCATGAATACATCATTCATCACACACATGAAAGTTGTCGGAGCATTAAAAATCCCAAACGGCATAACTAACCACTCAAACAATCCATGTTTGATTTTAAAGGCAGTTTTCCATGCATCATGTTCTGGGAATCTGATTTGATGATATCCACTGCACAAATCCAACTTAGTGAAATAAACAACATTCTTCAATTGATAAGTAAATCATCTATGTGAGGAAGAGGGTATCGATTTTTCACCATGATTATATTTAAAGCTCGGTAATCGACACGCATTCACCATGTTCCATCCTTCTTTGGCACCATCATGATCGGAGAACCAAAAGGAGATGAATTGAGCCTGATGACCCCTTGATCCAATAAGCTATGTACCTGCTTCTTGATCTCTATCATCTCCACAACTAACATCCTGTACATGCCCACATTAGGAAGAGGAGAATCTTGTTGAAGATGTATCTCATGTTGGATTTCCCTCTTAGGAGATAATCCATCTGGTTCCTAAAAAATATCATCATACTTAGAAACAATATCAACTAATTCCTTTTTTATGAGATGGATCACACCCTTGGAAAGCGTCGGATGTCCCGACATCTTTCTCTCTGACGACCATGAGTACATATCTCTTATTAGTGTTTATTAGTCTTTTCATTTTCCCTTCACTAACAAGTGTTGTATTTACCCTCATGTTGTATTTACACTAACAATATATTCCACTCCCCCTTTAGTAAGGTGGTATTTGTTCTCATGACGAAAGAAGACTATTTTTCTATCATAAAGATAAGGACTTCCCAACACTATGCCACGTATATCAAGTGGTACAACATCCAAATCCACTTCATCAATCAAATTTGAAGCAATAGAAAATTGGATCCTACATTCTTTGGTGACATTAAGTTTTGATTTATCAAATACCCAACCAAGAGGATAAGGCTTCGGATGTGGTTTCGTTTCAAGACCCATCTTCTTGACAAGTACTTCAGATATTAAGTTTACTTGGGAACCCGAATCAAATAATGTATCTATCTTAATATGTTTAGATACAACTCTTATATGAAATAACTCATTCCTCTTTCGGTCATCAACATGAGATTCATCATTGGAACTTGAACTAGCATGAAGAGAATCTTTACCTTGTACTCCAACTATTGTGATCTTTCCTTCATCTCCTGAATCGGAACCAAGATCTGTTTTCATTGTAGCAATGGTCTTTGTCTTCCCCTTTCCACTGAATTGTTTCGATTTCTTTTCTGGATGCAGTTTCCAACAATGTTCTTCATTGTGACCACTCTTCTTGAAATGAGTGCAAGATGGTTTTCCTCCTTCTCTCGTCACTATAGAAGTCTTCTTGTCCTTCCTTTTAACTTTCTTAAAAGTCTTACGTGGGAAATTGGAAGATTTCTTCATGGGATCTTCTTGAACATGTTTCCCCCTATTCTCAAGGTGAGTGGCTTGCACACAAACTTCATCAAGACTAGTGGGGTTAAACAAGAGCAAAGTATGACGAATATAACCGTGAAGCGTGCCAATATACTTCATTAAATTTTCATAAGAATCCAAAGGAATGTTCAATGCAAGAGCTTTCTTCCTAAATTCTTCTGTGAAACTTTGTACAGTTTGACCTTTACTTTGCCTTAAAGTTTGTCATTCCATCATTGCTTTATGTAAATACCCTAAGGGATAAAATTGCTTCCCTATCACTAATTTAAATTCTAACCATGAGGAAAGAATATTACCACACTTACTTTTGTCTTGAAGCTTTCTCACCCACCATATGAGAGCGGTGCCTTCCAACCGAAGAGAAGCCAGTTGTACTTTAACTTCCTCTTCATCAATATGTTGGACACGAAAATACACTTCAACCTATCGGATCCAATTATCTAGCTTTTCAGGATTAGCATCTCCATTAAACATAGGTAAAGAAAATTGTACATCAAGCTTTAATAATGGTTTCTTAAAAGAGGCTTTATGGCTAGAATGATGAGAATGATGAGAATGCTCACAGGAAGAAGAACTAGAACTTGAAGGTGAAGACAGAGGCTCGGGAGGGTCTCCTCCAACCCCTTGGTTTACCAAAGCATCATCATATGCATGTGCTTCCTTTTTCTTCCCTTTCTTCTTCATCCTCTTCTCGTAATCTCCATACATTCGTTCGACCATTTCTGAAATGCGATAAAAGACCATGTGAAAGTTTTTCTTCTGTTCATCACACTTGCCCTCTTCTTTCATTTTCTTCCTTCTGGATGCACGACCAACTTTGGGATTGAAAGTATTAAGAGTTCCTTCACCTTGCTTATGATTGGCCCTAGTAAGGATTCACACTCAACAATTCAAGTCAAAGATGACTGCTCTGATACCAACATGATCTGGGATCTTTTCATCGTGACTTATAAAGAATTGCATTAAATGAGCATAAATTAAAGTGGACCATCAAAGAAGGGAAAATTAAAAAATGAAGAGATATAAGCATTAGGTCTGAACATAAAAAATTGATAATGGAGTTCGTCCCTAGTGGACTACGTCTTCGAGTCCTCCTCACAAATGGGTAGGCTCTTTCATTAACTCAGTAAAAGAATTTGGAAAAATACATAAGTATACCTCATTTTGAAATCAAGCTGCAAAAATAATGCTCAGATTAGAAAACAGACAGCACCACTGAATTCGTGGCGTCGAATTACCCAAAAATGATTGTCTCCACGCCTCGATCCGACTCTTTCACTCCCAAGCCCAAGAAGAATTTCATCTCGATTTTTGTGCCCTCTACAACCTGCAATAATGATTGTACCTTGCCTCGAAAATCATGCCTGAAAGGATGTATGGTTCGAGCCTCCTCCCCTGTGACTGGCGGAATACACCTTTTAATAATAAACGTGGGCAATATGTACCAAGTGGTACCTGTGGCCTAGTGGTTAGGGGCAGACGTATTAAGGTGTAGGCAAAGGTGGAGGTTCTTGGGTCGAGTCCCACAGGCTCTCGTTTTTTGTTTGTATTTGTTATATGGCATAATATATATATATATATTTGTTTCACTAGCTTTAGAGGTGTTTCTAAAAGTTCCTCCAAAGAGATATATTGTGGCTATATTTGGCGTGATCCGCCAGATTTGGCGGACCCACCAACTATTTTGTTTTCAAAATTCATTCACGGGTTGTCCTTGTGCATTTCGCGCCTACCACATGGAAGCCCCTGATTGGGCCACACGAAGGCCTCTCATTGGGACACGCTTCCCCTTTCCAAGTCAGCACGCCACGTCAGTGTGCCATGTCAGCATGTCACGTGATTCGTACAGACTGTCACATGGCACAATCCGATTGGTCCATGGATCGGTCCAGAAAGCCAATAATTGGGTGGCATGTGGCAGCCTCTGGTGCTGCCACATCATCATGATGATGTCAACATGCCACATGTCACTTCTCTGCTCCTACCACATGTGTTGTATGAATGATGAAATCATTCATACGGATGCTAACGTCAGCAGTACGGATGTTGACTCATCCCTTGTTCACGGGGCTAGGTTGACCAAACTTTGACGACGAATATGTTTCAATCCATAAATTTGTTTGACGATTTGTTTGCATTGTTAAAAAACTTACGATGTGCTCTTCGCGATCATGCCATTTTCACTGAGTTTTGGGAACTTTGAATTTTTTCCCTTTATCTGTATGCTGGAGCCATTCTGAGCGTTCTAAGTTGCCTCTGTGAGTTCTAAGTTGTTCTAAGCCTTCTCTAGATCCTTTTTGGATCACTAAGAATTCCAAGATTCTTGTTATCTCCCATTGAATTTAGGATGCCTTTGAATACCAAATTCGAATTATGAGATGAGAGGTATAACAATTTGGTCAAAACTCATCCCAAAAGACTTATAATAGTGTTTGACTTCCTCGATCCAAGATATATTTAATGGGGATCGTCAAATCTTGTGTGGAAAATAAAATTTGGACCCATAACCACCAACAAACTACTTTCTTTCTCTTCAAACTATTAAAAACAAAATTTGAGATAAGCAACAAATAAATTGTAGCTACTCAAATTAAATCGGAAAATATGAAATTGTAGAAAAATATATTTATGCACCTAGAAAATCCATTATCCGTAATTAAAAAATATAACTTATATTTTCCATGGTTGGTGGTGGTTGAAGATTGACTTTTGTGAAGCCACACTACAATCTGCGCAATATGCCTGGAGTACCAACACTAATGTCGCAACAAAAGTTGGGTATTGCAACAAAGGCGCACAAAGTTCTAGTGTTGCAACAACTACGTGGGTGTTGCAACAATTGTTGTGAGGTGTTAGAAGTTATGTTGTTGTAGAAATGGTGTCATAACAATGGTGTTGTAGCAACTGCATGGGTGTTGCAACAAATAGTAAAATGTTGATTTCTCAAAAAGTATGATCTGGGTTTTTGAAATAATTTGAGGATGGGCTTATGTTGACGTGATGATGCCTCATATTAAAAATCCCAAGTACCCACTTCACAATTTTTTTGTTGCAAGAGTAAAAACAATGACAACTAGTTCTGCAACAATCAATAGACTAGCCCATTTTTTCAAAGATCAATGAAAAATATGTTTTTTCTCTAATATTTAACCATAATTCATATTAAATACTAAGGAAATGCAATGGAAAACACATTAGGTCTAAATCTCGCACATAAACATTAAAATGGACTAATACATGGTCATAGGTAAGTGAAAAAGGATTAGGAGTAGGGAAAAGATGATGCAAAAAGATGACATTTATGTGGCATGTCATATCCCCCAAATTGAATATGTTGCATGCCCTCATGCAACCCAATACCTATGTATCAACTAAGTTGTACAGGTGCTTCTCTTTTTCCAATGCATATCCTTCTGTATTGCTAATATTTTTCCATTTTCTATAAGTTATCATGAACCATACTTCAAACTTCAAAATTAGCTTCCTCAATCAATTCTGGTGAATCTACAACAAACCTGATGGAGTTGCAACAAACTTGGAGGTGTTGCAGCAAACCTGGAGGTGTTGCAGCAAACCTAGAGGTGTTGCAAAAAACTTCTTTAACCATTTTCTCTTAAACTAGAAATTGATTTTCTGTGAAATTTTGCAAGCATATTTTTCCTATTGTATTACTTCTCACCAAAAATCATGACCACGTGATGCACATATTTTGAGATATAAACAAATATTTCTCTACGCATAACATAAAACTAGAGTAGCAGCAATAATGTTATAACATGAGTAGCCACAAAAAATCATGATAGTTTAAATCTCATGACATGGTAATGTTTTATTTCCTGCTACTGATTCTTGTGTAGCAACAACATGGCTTCCTATTATTGGTTCTTGTGTAGCAACAATAGGGCATCCTTATGTCATGGATGCTGAAAAAACTTATTGTTATCAGTCTTCCTTGTTATTATTTTAAAAAAATGATAATGGTTGTTGTACATTCCCAGAAATTGTGTCATGTTATATGCCAACATATATTTATGTAGGAATGGATTCTACAATAGCTTCTTTTGTTGTAGGTTCTTGTGGAGCAGCTTATTCCTCTCTAGGTAGCAGTGTTCCCTTCTCCCTCAAATTGAAGACTTTTCTATAAAATGGAAAGAGAAAGAAAACAATGTTATGTTTAGTATGGAATTCACATCAGTCCTTACTCCTCCAAACTGAAAACATTTTCTCAAAAAAATATGTTCTCCTCAACTACAACAATCTTGCATTAAATATGGAGTGCACAATAGTCCATCCCCCCCAAGATGATGATTTTGCGTGTCCTCATGCAACATTGTATCCTTCTGTGGAAGGTTGATATTGACATTAGATGTGCCCTGAAAGAAAGCCTGCAAATGGGCTATGATCTACCGGAAGATATGCTACTCAAAACCATCTTTAATGCAGTATGATTTATGGTTGAGTTATGTGGACCTGAAAAATGATCACGGGTCGGGAAAAAGAGATATGGCATTAGAAAATGTTGGTTGTTAGAGGAGCATGTTCTTGTTTTTCAATAGTGTTTTAGGCTAGTCCTTGTCAGTTGCTTATTTTTCTATTGTTGGTTCTCATGGAGAAACACAAATTCCTTGTTTTTCTCTTACTACTGGTTCTTGTGTGGCAACAACAAGGTCTTCTATTATTCTTATTGTTGGTTCTTGTGTGGCAGCAAAAAGGATTTATATGGTTGATTATTATAGATAAATAATAGGGAAACATGTAATCCTTCTCATGCATGAATATTGGAGTGGATTTGAACAAGAATGGTGAGAGAATGTTATGTGATGTAAAGATGATGATGTTCCCCCCAAACTGAAGATATTGTCCACCCTTGAGAAATGGAAAAAGATAAAGAAGTAGGACGTCCACCCCTGAGAAATGGCAAAAGATAAAGAAGTAGGACAAAGGCCTAAGTGATTTTCCATAGACAAATCCATAACATCCAGTGAATTTAGATTAAATAAAATAAAAAGAAACATGCATGCACCTACCTAAGAAGTCCATGAGCTTTGCAACAAGTGTATGATAGCTTGAGATGGTCCACAACGATGTAAAATTCTGTGAGAAAGAACAATGTGGAGCTTGGAATCTTGGATCATAATGTGAGTTGTAGACTGAGATCTAGAGAAACCTTTTGATGGAGTTGTTGCAATCGTTTTGACACATTTTACACCTGTCAGTTGTCTCTTTTACTATCCTTACCTCATCCATATACCTAATTATTACTCGTATTACCATGTATTTTCATGTTTATGAAGTCAAATACCTTTAACAAGTTCTGAGAGGTTAATATTGTGCATTTTATTGATTTATGATGTCTTTGATAGGCTAGATTGAATTTCTAGAACATATGTTATTAATGATGATTTTCTCAGTTTTGTTCTTATACTAGCAGTTCACTTTTGGTACACGAGTTTGGTTGATAGCATAATTTTGCATCTCCGGTTGAAAAACGACCACATGGGTTTAAAATATCTAGATTCTAGCATGGTGTGTGTCCCTTGGTTTGTGCCCAGGTCGCACATGGAAGACTCCAGCCATGGTCAAGTGCTTTCAGTAAAAAAATGTGCCAAACTAGCAACAGTTAACTTCCAGTACGATTCTCGAGATAATGAAGACAAATCCCAAAATTCTTGAACATGGATTTTGTGCAGAAAGGCCTAATTTGGGTACCAAGAGAATGGATTCTCTAGAAGGTGAAAGATTTGAGAGTATGGGAAAATATCTAATCTAGGTTTCCCCAGATTTGTTGTTGTGACTTGTTATCCAAAATGACTCAATTTGTAAAATTCATACTGGATGTGATTTGACAGTTTTGGTTTGAAGAGTCGGTTCTTATCCTCCTTCATTTATCCTTCATATAAATATGCAATCAATATGGTAAGAGAGATCATCATTATGCTATGTGGAGAGATTTGGATTCATGAAAGAAGTTATGTAAATTTTTGCATTTAATCTTAATGATAAGGAAGGGTTGGTGTTCTATTCATTACGGGTGACTACTACCTTAATTTTGTAAGCCTTTCCAGCCACACTTCCTAGGTGAGGCAAGGCCCCCTCAACCTGGTATGTGTTGGTTTATATTCACTTATTAGCAATTGGTTGTGCTTTGAACAAAGTTACCAACTTAACGAGAACTCTCCAGAGTTCTCATATTTTAGAGATCGCATTTTTTACCCCCGTTTCAAAAAATGGTGCTACTGGGAACACCATTTTTTGAAATGGGGGTAAAAAATGTGACCTCTAAAAAACGAGAACGCTACCGGTAGCATCGTTTTTTGGGGGGTGGTTAAAATTTCGACTTGTTTGACATCGCAACGTTGAGAATCGATACAGTGGCGGACAAAACCCTTAAAATAGGCCCTTAAGTTTTGACTTGTTTGAAATCATGGCCATCACAAAAACTTAAAAACCTTAAAATTGACCCCGAGTCGAAAAGTGATGCTACGAGTATCACCCATTTTTTTGGAGTTAAAATTAATACATAATTGGAATCGCGGCCTTGAGAGATGGTACCATCGCAGAGAAGAAACTTGAAATTGACTCCTAAAACACTACTTGAAAATTTATATTTTTATTTTAAATTTACATAAAAATAAATAAAATAAAAAATAAAAATAAAAATAAAAAAACTCTGCAAACCAGTGTTATTTAAGAAAAAAAAAACATGTTTTAAAAAAAAATCGCAAGCCAATTTGAAATAAAATAAAAATAGAGGCA
>SNQJ01S0022885.1:54970-66650 GCA_010110895.2 Picea sitchensis | reverse complement strand
AATTTTATGAGTTGAGAGACTTGGAACAGGGTGAGATCAGGAGCGCTGGAGCAGGAAATTTTGATGCGGAGATGCAAAAAATCCATTGTCGGATCAAAGAACAATTACAGAGTTCTAACAAGAAATACAAGCACAGAGTTGATCAACATCAGAGGGAACTTCAATTTGAATTGGGAGATCAGGTTTTAGCACATCTTAGGAAGGAAAGGTTCCCTAGGGTAACATATAACAAATTGAAGATGAAGAAGATAGGGCCTTGTAAGATCTTGAGGAAGTTTTATGCAAACGCCTATGAGATCAAGCTGCCAGATGGTGTGGGTATTTCACCCATATTCAATGTTTCAGACTTGTACCCTTATAGGAAAGATGACACGAAAGGATCAGAAGATCAAGGAAAGATTCAGTGGGAGAAACAGATGCATGTGGCAGAAAAGCCGCAGATGGAGAAAATTGTTGATCAGAGGATTGACAAGAAGACCAGAAGGAAAACCTATTTTGAGTATCTGGTCAAATGGAAAGGCCACCCAATCAAAGATGCCAGTCGGGAAATCGAAGCTACTATCAAGAAGCAGGGAAAATCAGTAGAGGAGCTCATAGACAGGAGTCCATGAATTTTTGTCAAGGGGAGTATGATGCGGGAGCATTGTTGGCAAACACGTAGAGGCAGGACCACTCTACACGTGAGAGTTCTTCTAGAACTTCTACGTGGATAATTGCAACCAATTTCAGAATCCGCCTCTACTCATCGCCGAAAATTTAACTTTGGGGGCATGCTTGAACCGATGCCGAATTTTACCCTCTGAGGCAAAGTTTTGAAATTGTAAACAGAGTAGGAGTTCCACTTCAGATTTGGAAAGAGGCTGAACTAAGATAGCATAGGATGAATTTTAGAGTAGGCAAGTAGTCAAGGGAAACCCTAGAAACAATTTGGAGTTATGTAGAATTTTGTAGACCCAGTTAGGGAGAGGCTGTAATACAGAGAGGGCGGGAATACAAAGAGAAATTAGTTGTAAGAGAAACACTGCGAGTTAGAAGGAAATCTTAGTTTTTTTTGAGTTACTGTAAGTCTGAATGTATTCTATAGCCATTGGGAACTTGTGAATATAACATAATGGAAAATTGATCCAAATGTATGGTGTGTGGACTTTGTGAATTTTCCCTGTCATTTTGTGTTTACATGAACAGGTGGATGGAGCTGTGAGTTTTCCCAGTTTCAATTGTTTCTCTTCATTAAAAATATGCAAGGTGTGCATTGAGTGAGGAGAGAACATCAGGAGATTAGGAGGAATCTCTCTGTGAGAAACCCCTTGGATCTGAGCTATCAAAATCCCTTAGATGAAAGGAGCGCGTGGGAATTCGAGGCCTACACAAGGCGAAGCTCAGGAGGGATAATGCTTCATAAAGTGTTATCAAGATCCAGGAATGGATTCCCTGGAAGGAACGAAGACTGAGTCTTCAAAGACTTCAAAAATCTTCTAAGTCTAAAGTGAGTAAAAGATCAGGAGGAAGAACACCGTTGAGCGTTGGATTGTGATGGAAGATCCCGCAGACCATCCAATTTAAGGGAGAAGCATAGACTTTAACACTGTATAGATCCCGGAGAGGAGATCTCGAAGATCTGAACGGATGGTGGGGAAAATCTCCAGGAGGGTCGCGAAATACTGCAAGTCGTTGGATCAAGTGGAGTTGTGAGGAGGTCAGTGATGGGGAATATATATGACCGTAGATCGGGAGAGCGTTGTGAGTCATTGATCCAACACCCCGAGCTTCTGGAATTTCGACATTTTGGTGTTTCGACAACTAGGGGTTCGAAAGACAGAGGAGCGGGACTCTTGCATCGCGATTCTATGAATCGCAAAACCCCGAAAGAGTGGATGCTAAGACTTTTCGGTGGTTCGGTATTTTGGCAACCGGGGGTTCAAAAGATAGAGGAGTGGGATCCTTGCATCGCAATTCCCCGAATCGCAAAACCCTGAAAGAACGAACACGAAGACATTTCGGTACTTTGTAAACCGGGATTTACAAGGAGCAGAGATATCCCTTGCACCCAGGTTTCGCGAAACACGAAAACCCGAAAGAATAGGCATTGGGACATTTCGACATTTCGGAAACCAGGAATTTCAAAATGCAGAGAAATCCCTTGCATTCTAATTTCACGAAATGAAAAAATCTAAAGGAATATGTGCTGGGACATTTCGACATTTCGGTAACCAGGGGTTCAAAGGACGAAGGGACGTGACGCTTGACTTGTGATGTCCCGGTTCCCGATAAGCACCCTTTTTGGCTTAGTGCAAGGTCACGCCCCTTGGTCGTGTGTTGTGAGAGCTCAAGCTTGGCACTTGGAAAGGCCAACCAAGCATTAGTGAGGGACCTGTGTATTCGTGCAGTCCTGAGGAGGGATAGGGGTTTGCATCACGTGTGTCCAGCACCTCAGGTCATTCTTGTCCCATGACAAGAATTATGACCAAATCGGAGCCACAAACACCTCATGGTGATCCTCTCATAGGATCACTCCATGAATGAATTAAAATCGATGTTATCAGACAAGTGGAATCGCACCTCGAGTCTTCAATTTGTCGAAGACTGTGTCGGGGCACATCTACTATGGATGTAGATGTTCCCTATCTCTGCTATTTTGCAACCCAGTTCCTGTGGAGATAGAGTCGGCTTGATACTTATCAAGGCTACTCACCCACTCATGAGTTAACTACTCACCTAATCATGAGAGTTTCAAGGCCCGATGCAATTCACACATAGGAGATTTAGGAACAACTCAAATATTCAATCCATCAAAGATTACATCTGGGCCTATTCCTACATGATCAAGTCTGTCCAATCAATATTGGAATATCAACATGATGCTACCATCATCAATACTCCCCCAGGGTAACATTTTCATTCCTATAAATCTTGTCTCAGACATAGGCTTAGTGAAAATGTTAGTTGTATTCTCATCTATGGATAAGTGATGGAGCCTCATTGCTCCTTCCTGCACCATGTCTATGATGAAGTCCTGCAAGATCCTTCGAAAATATTCCCTGCTTCATATCTTGCATCACTGAATATGATATATGACTGAGTGCTACAAATATTTTCTTCCCTGCTTTTCTGGAAATCCTTCTCGATCCCAAGATGAAGTAGCACCCCAGGTGTTAGATCTGTCTTCTACACTTCCAATTCAAAAATTGTATATACCGGCAGCCACNATATGATATATGACTGAGTGCTACAAATATTTTCTTCCCTGCTTTTCTGGAAATCCTTCTCGATCCCAAGATGAAGTAGCACCCCAGGTGTTAGATCTGTCTTCTACACTTCCAATTCAAAAATTGTATATACCGGCAGCCACAATTCATCATCGGAAATCAATCCTATTTTTACCACAACATAGGTACATTCATGTTGTGTTGTAACCCAATAATACAGTCATGGATCAACCATATACTGGCACAAGGTTCTCTCTGGAAAGAAAATTCCTATCTTGTCACACAACTTCCTCAGATGTGTCATCATAGGTGTGGCCATGGACTTCCTGTCCATCATGATAAACCTTTTCAGTCTCCTCACTGCATATCTCATCTGGGTCCATCTACGCTTCCAATCCCAATATATCTGGTCAAGATCCTTCCTCTCAAACTCTGAAATCAACTCCCTCTATCTGAGAGAATCCCCAGACCATGCTTTTGTCTATTGCATGCCCCTTTTCATTCTGCAGAGTGTCACAAAACTATGTTGGCTTCTTCTTGATCACTGACTCCCTCTCATATTTATCTTTTATGACCTATTCGGAACAAGAAACAAGAACAACAAAATATCCATGGTATCCTCTATGGAAGATATCCTCCATGGAGTCTATGTCAGTAACCAAGAATATCTCCTAAAGGAGGTCAATTTCATCTTGTAAGAAATAAGAATTTACATAAGAACAAGTGTATATCTAGTATTAAGGGGTTAGTATAATTATCATAACTTCAATAGATCAAGATGCAACATAATATCATAATAATTCCATAACAACTAGAGACATATCAATTTTAAATAATCAAACCTTGAGTCTTTAGTGCTAGGGAGGGTGCATTTGTTCCTCTAAATGTATTGAATTCACTTCTTGGACAAGGTAACGCAGACCCCCGACCCTCGGGTTGAGATCCACACAGGATCGTTCTTCTTCGAATTCGTAGAATTGAATTACTTCTTTCGGGCCCCCACTGGAACCCCATGAATCCAATCCACAGGTCCTTCACAAAAACTCCACTGACACAAGAAATGCACTAGGTGTGAGTCTTCACCTCCACACAGCCACCAGATATGACCATGACCTTTTCCGAAAAGGGATTTTGGGTTTTGCGATTTTGGGGGTTTCAACACGAAGATCCCCAACTCCTTGTCCTCAGAAGTGCCGAAAATCCAAACCCCGAAATGCCAAAATGTGTGATCGCAACCCCACTCCAAAGATACGCCGCGTTCTGTGACTTCGGGAGTTTTCAACTCAAAGTGCCCCGGCTCCTTGTCCTCGGGATTTCCTAAATGTCGAACCCCGAACCTCCGAAATGCTGAACCCTGAAAGGTTTGGCGAGTGACATCTCCCCGCCTGGATCCTATCCACATGACTCTGTCCCGTGACGCGGTTCTATTCTTTCGAATGCTTTCGGGTTTTTTCATTTCGGGATTTTGCGATTCCGACTACAACAGTTCTTGACCCTTCGAACTCCTGGGTCCCGGAATGCCAAAATACCAAACCCCAAAATGCCGAAATTCCACTCCAAAAGGAGATCAATGGCTGTGAGCCTCCCCTGATTTGACGAATTACGTTCTTTCGGGATTTCGTCGGTCAAGAGTCCCAACTCTTTCCCTTTATATCTCTCGGTAGCCAAAATGACGAAATGCTGAAATATCTCTGCTGAGAGATCAACGGTCCATGTCCCTCTTGGACCAACGATTACAATCCAACTGGATCAATGACCCACATCCTTTCGAGAATTTTCCCGAAACCTTGACCACTTGCCACATGTCCTCGTTGTGGATGGTCACGATGCTTTCGGGATTTCGTGAGTCCTCACCTTGGCATATGCGAGGGCTAAACTTCATGCACCCTCTCTTGGATCTGATGGCTATTGGTCCATGCGCCTAGATCTCTTTCTCCTGCGTGCTCTCCTTCTGCTTCCTGGATGTAGAGTCAACGGTCCAGATCTCGTCCTCTACCTGATCCAATAGTAGCTATGCTCCCTCCTAAGCTTGCGCTTCTTCCTTCCCCTTGGAATATTTCCAAAGTTTCAAGGGCCTTGGCCTTTTCTTTTGCTGCGAAGCCTATATCCTCGGCTCCTGCCTATATTCTAAGGATGTTGTCCCTCCTGATCTTTGTCAATTGTGAAACCTCAAAGGGTTCCTCGACTTCCTGCTCCTCTCGACTATTTCTCTGTGTGCAAAGACACTATTCCTCCTGAGCTTCTGAACTTGAGACAAGTTCACTCTGAGTGTACTCCTTGCACTATTCCTTCTGAGCTTAAGAACTTCAGGCAAGTTCTTATTTGCACACTCCTTGTGCTGTTGAGTTTTTCGGATAACTCAATTTGAAGTATTTCTTGCCAATAAATACTTCACGCCCTCCTGGCATTCTTCTGCTCAATGCAAACCTTGCAGAGCCTCTGCACACAACTGTGCTATCCATCCTGAGCTTATCTGTGGCTCTGACCTCAAAGTGTCTCTGTCCCTTTCTCTCCTTGAAGGGATATAAGCGCCCTTTGGTAACTTATTCTCAAGCACTCCTTGCTGAGTTTGCAGGGTGTTCAGTAACCCTGTAAGTGCCTTCTCCTTGAAACTTCCCTTTCCTATGAACTCAAACAAGAGTTCCTTCTGTGCACACTTGCACCAACTCAATGCCCACCTGGTAGAGTTATCCAGAATCCTCAGTGATTATGTTTTCTCTCTGAACTCAAAAATAGATTTCCTCTTGTGCACTCCTTGCACTCACTCGATGCCCTCCTGGAAGAGCTCTACAAAACCTCAAACGTTCTATCTTCCTTCTATGCCTCCTCTGCACATTTCGACCTCCAAGGTGTTCAACAACCTTGAGGCTTCCTCTTGAGTCAATGAATTCAGCTGGTGCACCCTCCTGGCATGTCTTTGTCTGAAATTCCGCAGAATTCAGAAGTGCACTCGTTGCACTAGCTTACACAACCCACAGTATTTTGTCATGCAACCTCTTGCATGAAGCCACAAAGAACCCAAACCGGAAATCAAATAACCCAACAGACAACGACTTATGTCTATAACCTGCAAATCCAAACTAACATACATCTACAACATATTATCAACACATAGAGACATTCATTCATGAACTCACAAACTCATGGACACCAACATGCAGGAAAAACTGCTCTGTTTGTATTAATCATGAATGCATGATTACAATGTGTTCGAGCTCGAACTGTCACTAAGTCTCGGATCTCTTCTCCTTTCTCCTTCTTCTGCCTAACTGAAATTTTTACTAGATACAAAGAAGAATATTTTTACAAAGAGGGGCTCCTCAAGCGATTCCCTCCATCCTCACCAACTCTCATTAATTACCATGAATTACATTGAATTGGCCATCTAATCCAAATTGTAGTTAGATCCCCATGCTATCAACGATTAAAGGCATCACTAACTACAACCTTCTTAAAGGCACGACTTGGCTCTTCAACCTTACAATCATTTAATTACATTTTCAAAATTTGAAAAATGAGAGGGTTGCGCCTCTCTCCTTCCATTGAATGTGTGCTTCATGTATTGGCTAGCTGGCGCTTTATGACATGGAGTGATGCTCCTACATCACAAGTTCTCTTATACATCCCCTGCAAACACACTCATGCTTTGTTGGATGATATAACTTGAAAAGAATATACAAGTGCATACCTTTGAAATTTGTAGTATTGTTCAACTTGTCTTCTAATATGAAACTAGACACCATCTTGACAAAAAGAGGTTAGAAACTTAATAAAAAAGGTTTAATGATTAGAACAATCTAGAAACCCTAAAATTTCAACTTTGACTACAAAAATAAATTTTGACCAGAAGTCAACCTTTTACTTTGACCAATCAAACTTTGATTTTGACTTTAACCCAAAAAATCAAACTTGACGTTTTTGCTGGCTGAGGGCACCAGAGGGTGCACTAGTCTAGGGCACACTAGAATATCCACTTCACTGAAGGTGCCCAAAGAGTTGTATTAGGGTTTGTTGCAGCTGCAAAATAAGAAACCCTAGTTGCAACTGCAACTATTGCCACAACAAGCTTAACAAAGAATTTCCATGCTACCTTCCAGTGGTTAAGTTGTCTTGAACGTGGAGTGGGCCCATAAGCTATTAGAATAATGTTTATGTGCTTGTTTAACCATAGACAATGCTACATCATTTTCACCCAACCATAGGCATAAAGCCACCCCTGAGCACCTTAACCTTTGACAGAAAGAATGATTCCATGAATCCATACCATAAYCAACAGATAACCAAGAGAGTGCACCTTCTCCAAGGGTAGTGCACAAGAGAAAGTACCACAAAGACTGAAAAAGAGAAAATTGTGCAACTACAGTTGTTGTTTCTCCTCCTCCAAACTTGCACATTGTTTTTGGGTGACTGAGAGTGTGTGAGTGGGTGAACAAATGAGCCAATACTTCCTTTATTTATACTAATATGGTCAGGTGAACATGTGTCTCTTCAAGCAGGGTCAACCTATCCTTTTCCGCATATAATACTTCAATATTACTTATTCTTCTCAGCCAAATTGTCTTCTAGGGTTTTCACACATCTGTTTAGGGTTTCTCTTCCTTCCAGAATATTCTATTATAGTCAAAGGTTACATATGGAGGTTAATACCTCCTGCAAATACCATAATATCAACATATAGGTCCTAGATCCACCATCAAGCAACTCAAAAAATACTTATTGTTTAATTTTCAAGGATTTGAATCAAAAGAAGTCAAATAGATCTGAGTCGAATGAAGACCATGCTGTATATGAGTCATATATTAGATCATGAAGTCACACCGTGAATTATCTATGACATATAGAAGCTTGGAGGTTGATTCTAGAAGTGGATATTTTTGTTTTACACCTATGTGCTAATATTTATAGGGTTTCAACTCCAAGCATGTTGTCATTTGAGAGCTTGAGGAGTCGATGTCAGTGGCCAAACCTAGGAAATTATCAGGCTTTGCTTAAATCTATAAAAGATGAATTTTGTCATGTTATTGGTACTTAAATATGCCTTAGGTTCTTTAGATTTCACAAATGGTAAATTTAATGGAACAAAAGCATAGATATTCCCTTAAATTACTTTATAACATCAAATTTGAACAATGTTGGAGGCTTGGGCTTCGTAAGTACAAGTTAGGGTTTTTGCAGATTATTGGTTTGAAGTCTTTAGAATGGATTGATAAGGACTAGGGATGAGATGGCACTGTTATCCCCATTTCCTATAGACAACTAAGGAGATTATGTCTCAAGTCCCTCATGTTACAAACATGGAGTACCAAGAGACAGATGGCTTACATCGTCCACTTGCATAAACAGAGGCCCATCTCACCACCATAGATCTCAAATTCACCATGATGGTATCCACCACACCAACTTGCTTCTGAAAGAAATTGGGTCTGGCTCCATGAGGTACAATATAGGTATTATAGTGAGTGTCATTTCAATATCTGAGGAATTTAAGTTATGTTGCATTTGAAGCTATTTTTGATTATGTAACACTTGCTTGGAAGTTATGCTCTTTTCCATGTTTCACCTTGGTGGTTGACATTGCACCCTAGTAAGTGGTCACCCTTAGCATTGGATTTTTTACTGGAATGTATCCTTGACAAGTCATCGTGCCATTCTGGATCATACTATCCACTTTCCACACTTCATCCCTTCATCTCCTTATCTTTTGGGATTTTCGGATGTACTGACCCAAGCAGGGATTGTCCCTCATTTCATGGGAAGAAGGGGTTGAAGGCCTAGAGGGAATGTGGTTTTAAAAAGATAAAATCCAAATCATAACCTTCTATATGCTCGCCCAAAGAGGTCTTGAGAACAATGAAATGCTTCTCTTTAAAAATCAGAGACTTGCAAAAGCAAATTCACATTATATAAATGTCCCACTTGTTGAGGTGTGTACACACATGCAGTGCCACTTTCTTTCCATGCATATGGCACCCTGTGTACCTATAGATTCAAGTGACTATGTGCTAATACCCCCCAATATAATCGATTAACCCATAGGGAGTACCCAATGTTTGGACATTAATTAATTAATGGAAATAAATGGGCTTGGAAAATGATGCATTGAAAACGAAGGTGCAACACACCCTCTACAAATGCACCCATAAATGAGACACCACGATCCCTTGTATGTCATGAACCCGATGCCCAAAATTTCCCCCCCCCTCCATATTATATTCTCCACATGAATTAGAGAGGGGTTCACCTGGGAAACACTCGACTTAGGGAATGATTCACCCAATAGGTTGCCTTGTCAACCCTCCCATGCCTAAACTTGGAAAATGTTGAAATAATGTAACTGCGAAGAGTATTCTTATTATTATTGTTATTTTATTCATAGGATTAATCCTCATTGTGGATTAATCATGTCAGTAATTATATTAGGACCAAATCCCTTTTTGCGGATTGGTCAACAGAAAATTGTAATAGGCATAATAAGAAGTCGGCCCCAACAGTTATTATTGAGACCCAGAATTAAATTAAAGGTGGGTTTACCCACCTAGAGTGAGAGGTTGGCCCTGCTAGTGAAAACCATTCACACGTGCCTGTCTTGTATATATAGAGAGGCTAGCGCCTCACTTTAACACACAACTCACTTGCTCATTTCTTAAGAGGCAAGTCGTGACTTACCAGTGGGAGAGAGGGAGAAGAGTGGTGCATCTCTTGGAGAGGACTTTCTGTATTGGTTTGAGTTATCTCTTGAACATTGTATTGGAAATTTATGATAAGGAAGTTTTTGCTGGGTTTTCTTCCCCTAGAGGGTTTCCCAAGATAAATGTTGTGTCTCTTGTGAATGTGTATTTCTCAGTGATCTTATTCTTATGTTGTGCTTATCTATTGAAATGCAAAGAACTACAATAATGGCATAAACATTAACATGGTATCAGAGCCAACCTGAAGGAAACATATTTCGCAAGAGAAAAACGTCACTGTTGCAGTACTTGCAAATTAGGGTTTTGAAAAAGTGAATCCTTTCATCCCTAAAACCACCTAGAAATATGTGCCCTCCCCCAAGGATCATTTTGGCACTTAGAGTGCACATTTTTAGTGGTTGGATCTTCTGCAAAGTGAAACCCTAGTTTCCCAAAAGTACCAGAAGTACCAGAAAACCAGTACCATAAGTACCAGAAGTACCAGAAGTACCAAAAGCACCAGTCTATAAATCCGCAAATCAGATTTGAAGGGACAAAAGTTGGATTTTCTCAGATCCAAGTACACCAGGCTACTCGCCTCAGCCAAGCGCACCTCTTGGTAAGGTCAAAATTTGATTTTAAGCATTTTCATTTTTTTGGTCATTTTCGTAGCCTCAAGTACAAGATGTCTGCAAGCACAAAGCTTGTTGAGAAACTAGAAGGCATAGACAACTTTCGTGCCTGGAAGTATAGGATCGTTCTGATCCTTGCAGAGAATGACCTAGCAAAATTTATCAAAGAAGAAGTGGAGGAACCTGGAGATGTTGTAGAGAAAGCAAAGCATCAGAAGGACTCAATCAGGGCTCAAAGAATCATTGCAGATTCAATCAAAGACCACTTGATCCCGTATGTATCATCCAAGAAAAATTCGAAGGAAATGTTTGACTCTCTAAGCAAACTATATGAAGGAAATAACATCAACCGAAAGATGAATCTAAGATCTCAATTGAAGAATACGAAGATGCAGAAAGGAGAAATGATTCAAGAATATTTCTCCCAAATCTCAGAAATTAAAGAATCGTTAAAAGCGATTGGAGACACCATAGATGAAGATGAATTCATAATAACGACCCTAAATGGTCTCACAAGACCTTGGGATGCTTTCATCCAGTCGGTATGTTCCAGAAAGGAGAAACTACAGTTTGAGAGCCTATGGGAAGAATGCATCCAAGAAGAGACAAGGGTAGCCAACCGTGAAGCACTACTAGCAAGGAATGATGATCAAGCCCTAGATACTCATATAAAAGGAGGAAGGAAGAAACCCTACTTAAAAATGGAATCTCATAGAGAACCTCAACCATCAAACAAATTCAACAACCAAGAATCTCATCCAAGAAATTTTCAAAAGAAAGGACAACGCAAGGGACAAGATCTCTCATCTATACAATGCTATCATTGTGATAAGATGGGACACAAGGCGAATTCTTGTCTAGTCAGAAGAGAAGAATACAAGAGGAAGCACAAAAGGCAACATGCTCACATAGCCAAAGATGAAGAACCACCTATGAAGATGATTAAGGACCATGTATTGATCTCAGGTCTCTTAGGATCTGTATCACCTGGAGTGGACACATGGCTCATTGATAGCAGTGCATCAAAACATATGACGGGTAAGAAAAATACTCTCTCTTGTATTTCAGAAAAGAGGTTTTCTCAGAAAGTGACTCTTGGAGATGATTATCAATATCCCATCAAGGGAGTAGGAGAATCAAACTACAAGCTAGATTCAGAAAACTCAATAACAAT
>SNQJ01S0022885.1:2953-37104 GCA_010110895.2 Picea sitchensis | reverse complement strand
ATAAAATTGTAGGATTATCCATTACGTGTACAGGGAGTTACTTTTGCCTGAAATATGTCTTTAGCATCTAACCTGTAACTTTCTTATTTGTGGTCCACATCATTATACAATGAAGGTTGAGATTGTAATATTTTAGCGTCTGGCCTATAACTTTCTTATTTGTGGTCCACGTCATTATATGGTGAAGGTTGAGATTGTAAGGTAACTGTTCGAACATACCCTCAGTTTTGTCTGATTTATACTTCCAGTGGGTTTATATAATATTTACCTTAGGTTCTGTGTGTTTAAAAAAAAAAACACTGTGTGTAACTTATTTGAGTTCCATTTTATCAACAATTCGTAAATTTAAGAAACTGACTTCGGTGTTTCGTAACTTTGTCTGTAATTTTTGAGGTGGGAAAAATAATGCCTCTCTGGGATACACTCTACCCTATGGAACTTTATCATTCTAGAATTCTTGATTTAACTTGTCAAATTTCACTTTGCAAAGAAGGAAATCTTAAGCATTCCGAACTCTGTTCTTGATTGCATTTTCCTTTATAATAAATCTGGGGTGTTTTTGTTACTTATGAGGACATTATCTCAGAGTCCTATCTGTGATCTGAACTGGCAATTATGTAGAGCATAATTATACTGTGTTATTGATCATTCTTCTTAGGCAGTGTTTTACATGTTGAAAAATGTACAATCTACCTTTACATTTGCACAATCAATTAATTTGTTTGGTTACACATTTAATGATGGGACCCCTATTTCACTACGAGGGTACCCATCAGCCATTTCAAAGTTCACTCCTCCCCTTCGGCATGTCGATAGATCACTTCAACGACACCGACTAAAATTGCACCCACACCAACCTCAAGCTAAGTGCTAATCTTGTGTGGAAAACATTCGTTGTCTTAATTACTTAATCTTCAATATTTAGATTTTATTGTCTTATGTTTTGACACTAATTATCCATCTCAGTTTCTCTGCAGGACTTATACAGTCGCAATCAACGAATCTAGGACAACGCCTTAATTGATAAAGGTATTTGAATTCTAATTTTAATGTTTAGGTTTGAAGGATTCAGATTCGGGTTTTCAATGGTATTGGGTGCCTACCCAAGATACTCTATTTGTAAAAGTTTGGATCCAAGCATGTGTCTATACATATCATTTATTATTTTTTTTAATAGGATGTACAAATGTTTCTTCAACCCCACGAATATTGTTGCTTAAATGAGCAGTCTCTATACTCTGGATTGTATAACTTTGAAAAAAAAACTTCGTTTATGGTTTACTGTGGGATAACTAAACTGTACATTTTTATGTCGTTGGAACAGTCTTATCAATGGAAACTTTACTTGAATTTATCATGTGTCCAAGCATCGATAATCTTTTCGTGTATGAGTAATTAGATGTTTAAGTAGTTCTGAAATTTTGTGCAAGAAACTATATATATATATATAGAGAGAGAGAGAGAGAGAGAGAGAGAGAGAGAGAGAGAGAGATTTCTATTATATATTCGTTCTAAGTCTCGTTTTGTCTTTTGCACAGATTGATATTCTTATATATTTAATACAACCCTGTGTATTTAAACCTACAACAATATATATACATATATTTATATCTTGTGTTCACTTCCATAATTTCATTTAGCATTCTTCAACCGACTAAAATTCCTTAAGTTGTATACCTATATGTACATAATCACATGCCTGGAAGTATTAGAATTAATACAATAATAATTCCATTTATCTTAGATGCATATCCAATGTATTTACATAACTCAACTCCATCAACAGTTAACACATGCAATAAATTTATTAACTTTACTCAACGAATACAATCAAATTGTAAGGGCTTATTCCATAATTCATTTCATTCTACCAGCTATTAATTCAGTAAAACAAATTCAACAAGGAGTAAGTAGAAGTACATATTTGAACAAAGTGTTGGGACAACAAATGGAACAACCAAGTTCCACCCAACCATAGAACATAACAACCAATTTGCTTGCTCCGTTCACCCCCTATCCTGACCATGAATCCATGAGGGCGAAATCCAAAAATCCTCCTTAGCTATAGTCCTCCTTCATAACAGAAAATTCTCCTTACCTCACACTCATAAACAGTTCTCATAACAACAAGTGATATTATTTTCCCGGCATAATAGGCAGTGTCTTTCCTCCTCCCATATGCTATATATGCAAAAGCATCTTGTGCCTAGGTCTTTTCCCCCCTTGGGAATTTTTGGAGCTTTACAAATCCCTGATTTTCAGGGGTTCCAATGGCCAAATTCCTGATTTTCCACTTGTAAAACTCATCCCTGAGGTAGTTCCAACATGTTCCCCACTCATGGAGTCATGGTCAACTAATTTCAACTTGGCTGTTCCATTTGTCTCTCAACAATAAATATAAAAATATTTGTTTCTTACAAGTGTCATAGTCAAAGAGTTGGTTGGGCAAATCAAATATTTTCCCAACAGTCATAATAATAAATTACAATTAACTAAATTCCAAGTTTGAAATTGCCATAAATGGCAATAATTTTCCAAATTTGAATTTGCCAAAAACAGAAATACATTCCTAAGTGTATTCAGACTTTAATAATAATTTATTTTGGGGGATATTACATCCTTTCCCCCTTCAGTACAACACTGTCCTCAATGTTCGTTCCTTTCTCGGAACAGATTTGGATAATATTTCTGCAAATCTTCCTCCAATTCCCAAGTGGCCTCCTCGGGACTAAAGTGCTTCCATTTCACTTTTACCTAGGCGACGACTCTATTCCGTAGTGTTATTTCTCTCCTTTCCAGAATGTGCAGGGGTTCTTCTTGGAACTTGCCTTCTGGTTCCACCTGCACCATGTTACAATTGATCATGTGAGTAGGATCATGAACATAATTTTTTAACAAAGAAACATGAAATACATTATGAATTTTCATATTTGCAGGAAGTGCAAGTTGGTATGCCACAGGTCCAATTCGAGCAAAGATCTCGAAAGGGCCACAAAACCTGGGCACCAACTTGGAATAGTTTCCTAGCTTTAATGAACTTCTTCTTGCTTTGAATTTTAAATACACGTGGTCTCCAACTTGAAATTCCTGGTGTCTTCTTTTTAGGTCTGCGTAAATTTTTTGTCTGTCCCATGCCTCTTTTAAATTATGTTGTACTTTTCTTATCGTATTCTCCATTTCTTGGAGAATTTTTGGTCCCACCATGATTTTGTCAACTGGGTTATCCTAGCTAATTAGAGTTGTACACTTTCTGTCGTACAATACTTCGAAGGGGCTCATCTTAGCCGATGTATGGTAACCATTATTGTATGAAAATTCCACCAAGTGCAGGTAGTCTTCCCACTTACTTGGTTTTGTGCTTACATACATTCGTAGCATGTCTTCCATGATTTGGTTTGTTCGTGCAGTCTTTCCATCCGTTTGTGGATGGTAGCTTGTGCTGAAATTCAAGTTAGTATTCAACCCTGCAAACAATTATTTCCAAAATGTAGATGTAAATTTTACGTCTCTATCCAAAAACACCATTTTATGAATACCATGCAGTCGAAAAWTTTCCTTCATGAATATTTCAATGATGTTAATAGATTTATAAGTAGATTTTACACGAATAAAATGTGCATACTTTCTAAGATTATCAATTACTACCATAATTGAATCATTTTGTTTTTTATTTCTAGGAAAACCTGTGATAAAATCCAGTGATATGGTCTCCCATTTCCATTTCGGTACAGGTTGAGGCTGCAACAGGCCATCTGGATGTTGGTGCTCAACATTCACCTGTTGACAATCTTGGCATTTAGACAAGTATTCTGCTGTCTTGCCTTTCATATTAGGCCAATAAAATAACTTCCTTAGTGTTGTTACCATTTTCTAGTATCTCGGATGACCAGAATATGGTTTCTTGTGTACTTCATCCAAAAATGTTAGCTTTAATTCAATGGAATATGGTATATATAACCTGTTTTTGAATCTAAGTAGACCATTTCTGTCCAAACTCAAATCTATTTTTTCTAAATTTTCTGCATTATTTTGTAAATCTGCCACTTTTTTATTGTATTTTTCATCATTATTACTTGCAGCCTTTATCCTTTGCTCAATATCACTTTCTGCCCTGCTAATGTTTATCTCAAACAACCCATGAATTATTCTACTTAAAGCATCTGCCACTTTGTTTTCTTTACCCTTGATGTGTCTTACCTTGAAATCAAATTCACTCAAGAAGGCCAACCATCTTGCTTGCCTTGCATTAAGGTCTGGTTGACTAAACAAGAATTTCACACCACTGCTATCCGTTAGTAATAGAAATTTTATTCTCATTATATAGTGTCACCACATTTTTAATGCATGGATGACGACTTCTAATTCCAAGTCATGAGTGATGTAGTTTCGTTCATGCTCTTTTATTTTTCGAGACTCATAACAAATAACATTCCCTTCTTGCGTCCACACAGAATGTGAAGTATTTATCCGGGTCTGCTACCCTTAGAATGGGTGCGGTTGTTAACAATTCCTTTAACTTATTAAAATTGTTCTGACATTTCTATGAACAATTAAACTTGGTCCCCTTCTTTTGTAGGGATGTGATAGGGTATGCAATCTTAGAGAATCCCTCTATAAATATGCGGTAGTACCCGGTGATTCCCATGGATGATCGGATGTCCTCTACATCCTTAGGGATAGGCCATTCCATGATGGCTCTTATCTTCTCTAGGTTGACTGCAATGCCCTCTTTAGTTATTACATGACCTAGGTATTGTATTTTCTTTTGATAAAAGTCACATTTGTTGAATTTAGCATACAGTTTGTGTTTTCTTAAAGTTTGCAATATTATCCTTAGATGTTCCTTGTGTTCTTCTTATGTTTTTTAATACACTAGGATATCGTCAATAAATACCAAAGAAAACT
This sequence comes from Picea sitchensis, assembly GCA_010110895.2. NCBI lineage: Eukaryota > Viridiplantae > Streptophyta > Pinopsida > Pinales > Pinaceae > Picea > Picea sitchensis. Next base: position 32,199 of record SNQJ01S0022885.1, on the reverse strand, counting down.
TATCCAAGTACTGACTGAAAATGCTATTCATTAAACACATAAATGTTGTTGGTGCGTTCGTGAGACCAAATGGTATAACAACAAATTCATAATGTCCATATATTGTCCTGAATGTTATTTTACTTATTTCTTCATCCTTTATTCTAACCCGGTGATAACCAGATCTTAAATCCAACTTAGAAAAAATATTTTCCCCACCTACTTGATCAAACAAATAATTGATTCTAGGTAGGGGCTATTTGTTCTTAACAATCATTTTTTTTAACTATCTATAATCAATGCATAATATTAGAGTTCTGTCTTTCTTTTTAACAAAAAAGACTGGTGCTCCCCATGGCGAGACACTTGTCCTAATGTATTCCTTATCCAACAGTTCTTGTATTTGAATCTTTAACTCTGTTAATTCGGGTAAACTCATTCGGTAGGGCGCCTTAGATATAGAGGTTGAACCAGGAAACAGATCGATAGAGAAGTCTATCTCTCTTCTTGGGGGAAGTTCAGGTATTTCGTCAACAAACACATCTCTAAAATCATGTAAGACGACAAAATATTTTAGGCTAGGTTTATTTTCTTTTTCCAACAAATTTGTCACTTGGATAGCATAAATCTGACAACCTTTTCTCATGCACTTCTTAAATTGCATTGTTGAAATATGCCTAACTGAGACTAGTTTTCGTATGCCTTGTACTGTCCTAACAATTTTGTTTTCGTCTTTGTAAGTGAGTAATTTTTCATAACAATCCAAAATTGCTTTATGCCTCTCTAACCAGTCCATTCCAATAATTATATCATAATACCCTAACGGTAGAATATTCATATTTATCTTTGTGTTTTGACCACTTAAATTGAACTCACGGTCATAAATGAAATCAATTACTTTTCTTTTTGTTCCTATTGCTAGTTGTAATAGCCAAGATTTTGCATGTCTTATTTTCTTAAGTTTATTTGAATACACTACACTAGAAGCAACATAACTCAAAGTAGCTCTTGGATCAATTAAAACAGAAACACGTTTATTGTTAACTTTACCTTCAACTTCCACTACAGTGGATTGGTGGTCAGCTTGTCGGCCATCCACGACTGCGTTAATACTGTGTACGCTTCCGCCCACTTCTCCCACTATAGAGCCCCCTTGCAGGTTGTGAACTGTGGTACTTTCTATAGAAGATATACGTGGATAGTTCCTCCTTAAATGAGGTTCTCCACATTCCCATCATTTTAATAGTTCTCTGGGGTTGTCCCCAAACTTCTTGGTTCCTAGTTTAACTGGTTTACCTCCTCCTTAGGTGTTATGGTTATTGGAGTGGAAATATTTCCTTGGAAATCCCTTTGCTGCATTCTAGAAAGGGGCTAGTTGATATCCCTTCTTCTGCTGGTTCATTCTGTCTTGTTTCTTGTCTTTCCAAGCCTTGGGAAATTCAGATCGTTGTTTGTATTAGTTGTAACACATTCGAGACTTCCTGAAAACTTCACTTAAGGTCTTGGGGTTGTCGAATTTGATCCTGTCCTTATAGGACTATGGTAAGCAGCTTAGGAACCATTGGATTTTTACTTTGTCTTCCTGGATATAAGGCACAAACCTTAATAATTCCAGGAATTTGTTTATCAAGTCATCCATCGTCATTTAAATGAGTCATAGATCATAAAAATCTTTGGTCTTTCTTTTGTAGTAACTTTTAGACAAATACTATTTCTTAAAGTATTTCTTGAAATCCGGCCACTCCATCTGTTTTTCCTTTATCCCCTTGTCCAACTTCAGGTCCTGCCACCATATACTTTCTTTTCCTTTCAAGTTATAGATGGCCATTCTGACCTTCATGTTGTTGGAATAATTGTAGATCTAGAAATACTTTTTTATGTCTAGCAACCATGCTTCAGCCTCCTCCCCTGTCCTGGATTCCCCGTCAAAGGTGGATGGTTTGATTTTCTTAAACTCTCCCTCTAGATGGTCCACTTATTTCCTCTTTCTTCCCATGGTTGTTTTATCTTCTACTGATGGTGTACCTTCGTAAGAGTTGTCCCCTTTTTCCGCTTCAGGACCAAAATTCTTGGAGGCCCTTTTACTGACCTCTTCTTCTTGGTTATTGTCTTTTGGGATCGTCTTTGTTACTATGCTTCACAACAGTACTTCATTTATTTACTACTTTTCTTGTTGTGCCTTTTTCAGTTTCTCATTGTCTTCCTTGAAAAATTGTAGTTCCACAATAAGATTTCTCATGGTTTCCAGAACCTGGGTAGCTGAACTTCCTTCACTGTTCTGCCTAGGTTCTTCAGGAGGTCCTTGCTCAGGATTCTCCTCGAGTTTGATCTCTTCTTCATTCCGTGCTGTAATTATCACAACATAAATAAATTTTTTCTGTTTGTAACAGTAAATGTTTTGTTAGTCTTTCATTAAACAAAAAGAATGTGCTAAGAAAACATTTTTGGCCCTGTTTAAAGTCCAAGTGTTGTAACCTTTGATCTGATACCATATGTAATGTACCCCAAATTTACCATTTTTTTTTAGTTAGGGTCATTAGATTTGTTCATTTTTCTTTAATACCTTTCATGCATTCCTTAACTATACTACAAAATAATTCTATTACATCCTTTATCTTCTGCAATTTACACTTACCATTTCCTTGACACAAGTGCAAGTTAAAAATACCAGACTGTCTCAATCCTATTCTCCAAAAGAGGGTGAAAGGGTAGCTTAATAACTAAACCATTATATTCACCTTGTTAATTCCATTCTATTTGCGCAAAATACCATAGGGAATACTATGGGATTACATAAATACATGTAACAACACCTAGGATCAAAGTATTGTTCAATCCATAGGTTCGTATCTGCAATGTGATGCAAGAGAATCGTAAGTAGCCAGCAAAGAAAGCGCAAAGGTAGAAGACAACTGGATATGCACCAACACACATTTTGAAAATGTTTTAAATTTAAATGAAGAGACATTAATGTAATAGCTGGGAGATGTATTTACATTTATGTTTTGGAGATTGTAAACAGATCTTGAGCGTTGCTCACATCTGTCAGACAAAGAGGCATTTATTGTAATTTATGAAAAGTTGTTGTAGCTTTTATTTCAGATTAGATAGCTTATAGTGTAGGATGGAAAATGGATAGAAAGACACCCTCGCTTGTATCATATCCAATTGTATCATTCCCAATTATATCATTTGAGTAAGTTGTAGAGATGTAGAGAGTAAGAACACATAGAAGAACCCATGTACAAGAATACTTGAGTTAATATAATAAAGCTTTGACTCACGTTCATGGTGTTATTATGCTTACTGTTTGCATCTGTTGAATGGTATGTATAAAGTTTCTTATATCTTCTGTTATGCATTTATTTCAATGCTATGTACATGCTTGTGATTTCATGATGAATGTATGAAGTCCAAGAGAAGGGAAGTATGAGTTTCAATTGTTTCTCTTCTTGATAATTCCTGCAAAGAGTGCAGTGAATGTCCGCAAGGTGTGCATCGACGAAGTTCTGGGTTTTATCTCAGAAAGCTCAGGAGAGATATCATTGTGCTCATACCAACAGAAGTGTAGAGATAGCACAGAGCTGTGCAAGGTGTGAGCAGGCCAGTTGTGTTCCTAGACTCTATCAACCAAGGGGAAAGTTTAATGATTGTTTTTGCAGAGGAGTGCACAAAGTCTAAGGGTCAAATAACTTGAGGTTATTTGATAAATGCCACAAGGAGTGCGTGTAGAACACCTTTTGAATCCTTGAGTTTGCGAGTGAAACCCCAGGAGGGGAATAACCTTCAAGAGTTCAAGGAAAGGTGTGTGTGGAAGACACCCAATAAACAGAAAAAAATCTTAGAAGGATTTTCCCCAGAGTGTTTGGTGGAGGAGTCTTTTAGAAGCCTAAAAGGATGGTGGGAACACTTCGAGGAGAAGTGTTGATTTACTGTGGGCCATTGGATCTAGTTGAACAAGACAGGAAGATAAGGCTGAGACTTACTCAACATTTGAAGCTCAGGAGGAATAGAGGCCATTGGATCTGGATCAATGTGAGTCGTTGATCTCGTTCACGAATTTCATGTTTCAGAATTCAGGAAGTGGAGGAAGTAGTGACTCGGAGTCGAGAGTCGTGGATTCATGATTCACGAAGTCCTGATAGAGTCAGAACTGTCATATCGAGGTAGAATAGAGTTTTTGATTTACGACAAGGATATATCATGATTTTGGATATCGGCAATGGGACTTGTTGCATTTTAGTTCGCCGATATGCGAAATCCTGGGTGCTGAAAGACTGGGGCCCAAATCGTACTTGAAGGTCACGTCAAAATAAAGTCAAGGGAGGAATCAATTTCCCGTTAGCCTTTTTGGGTTTTAGGGATTGTCGAGTTAAGGGGACTCACATCTAGGATAGCGAAGTCGCAAAACCTAAAGTACCCTTTCAGGTGAAGACTATGGTCATATCAACGATCACGAGGGAGAGAGTTGCCACTTAGTGCTTGTTTGCACAGGCGTAACTCATAAGGACTTGTGGATGCACACCAATGTGTGTTAGATATTTCTGTGGGAAATCAAAGAGTCAATTCGATTCAAGGGGAAGATAAAGAACGATCCTAAGACCAGGAGGTCGTGCAAAACCTGCTGAGGTAGGGGGTGCTGCATCACAATGTCTCTTTTATACATAGTTATTTCATATGTAGTTATTTCTAACATGGCGCTAGTACGTATAAGCGTTAATGCTCTGAATGGTTATGACCATATGGTTGGTACATGCGGTTTCGTTTCTTTTCATTTAATTCTCCCACAATAACCAAATTTGGCACAAGGGTTAACAAACTCGATAGGTAAGAGTAACTCATAACCAGACGAGCAGGAAGGACTAAACTGTAACCCTAAATGGAATGTCATTGCACTCACCATAAATATTGATAAGAAATTTGCATAGGTAAGACTGTCATGACTTAAATAAACCCTGCCTGTGACATTTATGGTGTCCTGTAGCGTACGCCTTTGGGCCATCGCTCGACCACCATGCCCATTGTGTCTATGCCACCTCACTCTATGAAAATGGCCTAGGTACAACTCGTAACTATCACCATTAATATGCTCGGTGGAGGGTTTTCTAAGGCTATTGTTTCATTCTTCTCCCTTGGCTCTGTGTATTTGCAAAAAGCCGCAACGCTAACCCTGATGATGTTAAACTCTTATCATGGAAATAATTCATGAAGTTGGGCTCGCTCTGGGCAGAAGGAAGTTAGGAGGAGCTCACTAGTTAGATACCACCCTATGCGAGGCAAGTAACCTTTTGGTTGTGTTATCCGAACTCTCTGTGTTTCAAACAAGAAGCCATGCACATTAGTCACCCTCAAATTCCTATTAGTTCTACTGGTCTTGACTTCCGTGGACTGAGATAGCATTTTTAATGGTTAGTAGTATACTCGACAATGATTAGGGTTTTTGTGGCTCCACTTTTAAATTATGTATCAGTTTTCTAAACCCTTATACCATGCGACAAACATTTTGTCTGTGAAAAATCCCATAGGAAGTCTCAGACTGTAATAATGTCGAAGGGAGCGAGAATGTCCACACAGTGTAGGATCTAGTTCGGTCATATATAATGTCGGGTTTTGATCCAAAAAGATCTTTTAATGACTGTGGTTGAGTTATTAATTGCATGTGTTAATTAACCATTTATGAAGCTGAATGAAAGAGGATGAATTTAATGAAGAAACATAGTAGCCATAAGACAATATACAGATCTGAACTGAAGAAATAAGAACAACAAACCATAAAAAGAGAAGTGATAACGGAGTTTGGCACAAAATTGCCTACGTCTACGGGCCTTTGTCTCAGTGGGGGAGGCTTCTTTATTAATTATTAAATTCTTGCAAAGTATAGAAAAAGTACATCAAATGGAATCCGTGCTAGTCTCACTGTGTTTTTCTCGACCTCAAAAATCCAACACAACTGACGACACTAAAAAAGACTGAGTGTAGCTCCCAGAAATGGCCCACAAGTGTCTCCTCCCCAACAACTTCCCTGCATAAAAATGGATTTGACTTGGCTTTGCTTCAACATAAATCTGATATGACTATCCCCCATGGCCTCAAACATGCCTGTTTTATATAGATCTGAAGTTGGTTATCATTCCCCAACTTCCTCCCAAAATCGGCTCAAAAAGAGCTCAATATCTCCCAAAAATGGCTAAAATATCCATTGACAGGCCTGGAAATCAATAAAAATCCAATACATATGGTTAAAATCCCACCTGTGTAAAAAAATATCAAAATTATCCCCTAGGGCTAGGCGCACACTCCAAGTTGAGGTCACATGCATATATGTATAGGACCATGCCCTTAGGGTGCGCCTACCCCAAGGTTCCAGCCCCCGAAACATTTGGTGGAAGGTGCTAACAATGCGCACTGGTGGTTACATACATGGCACCCGCGCCCCTGTGGTTATATGTAACAACAATTAAACCGTGGGTTGGGGCTTAGCCCCAACCCCTTTCCACCCAACACTTAATGCATACACTTTATTAACAATAAAGTGGGTTTTAAATTACAACAAATGGTGTGGATGCGTTGGCATTTGGTCATTTCTCAAATCTTTGGTCAGCCAATAGGTCATGGGGTCAAACCCCATGACCTCCAAAACAATTTTTCCATTCAAACTAGTGATGGGGTGCCATGTGGCAGCCCATGTTTGGGCCACGTGGCACCCTTTCATTGCTCCTCAACTGCCACTTGTCAACGTTGCATTGGTTCCCATCACTGCCCAGTCACCCTGCTGCAACATGTCACTTTGCTGATATCAGCATGATGACGTCAACAGGATGTCATGCTAACATCATAATTGACTTTTTCTAGTTGACCTATTGACTTTTTAGCTGTTTGGGAAAACGGTCAGAGTGCGATAACTCTCACATATAGAGTCCGTTTGAGAAAGTAAATATACCGTTGGAATCATAGCGATGAGACGATCACAATGGAATTGGTTTTGTATGATTCCTAGAGATTTGATTTTTGAGCCTTTTCTAGACCTAGAAGTCTCCAGGATCTGATTCTAGATCACACCTCCCCACTAAAGGAACTTTTGGTCCCCAAAAGGTTATTGACCAGTCAACAAGCTCGGGATAGGCCACCTGAATTGTCCTCTGTCTCTGAACTCTGTCACGTACTTTTGTCTCATCAAGATCAGCGTAACACAATCATGTCAACTGATAGTATATTGTTAGCGATTTGAACTCTGTTACATCTTATTGAAGCCAATATAATCCATGTAGAAAACATTAATAATGATAGCATCAAAAAGATGATTGCAAATGAGGTGATATACTTGTAATATTTACTTACGACATGAGATTATATTGAAGAAAACTATGATTGATTTTCCATTCAACAATCCATTTACTGTTCTTTCTTAATATTGATTACTTCATTTGAAACGATTATTGGTTTGTTACTTGCTTACCTTTGCCAACTATTCATTGTTCCATTGTTTGAAGTGTTTTATTTTTCCTTAACATAGGCATGAACCACATCATCTTGACCTTCTTTGGTTAATTGATATTGATTCTTTGTCTGTAAGAAGATTTCCTTACAATCATATAAGTATGGACTACCTAAGACCATTCCACATTCATTTAACGACACTACATCACATGTTACCTTGTCCACATACTTAGATGAAATTGCAAATTTTATTGTGCATCATTTTGTTATGTGCATTTGATGACGATTGTTTATCCATTTAAGTTTGTAAGGATTATGATGTACTTGTGTTTTTAACTAGTAAACAATTCTTCTAAGATTAGATTAGCTTGATATCCACTACGATTAATGTGTCTATCTTAATTGTGTCATGATGGTCCTTATATGAAACAAAGTTACTTCTACAATCAATGCATTCACCAATTTTGTCATACTTGACCAATGAGACCTTTGATTCATCGCTTGAATCCGATCCCAAGTTTATGGGTCTTGTTGTCATTGGAACTATTTGTCCTTATTTTCCTTGAACCACTTTTGCCTATTCTCGGGATACTGGCGTAACATACGTCCTCCTCATCATGCCCTTTTTTCTTGCAATTCTTGCAAGAGTGATTCTCGTCCTTTCTTGCCGCTGCATTTGAATTCTTGCCATGCCATTTCCTCTTGTCCTCTTTTCTTGAAGGCGATGATTCCTTTGATACGCCTATTTTTCCTATCTTCTAAATGTGTGGCTTGAACAAAAACCTCATCAAGGTTAGTGGGTCCAAACATGAATACAATGTTTCTAATATGTGTGAGTAAACATCTATATATACTTCATAGGGTTTCTGTGTAGTAGGGATATCTAACATCAATGCCATTTTAGAAGCCATCGTATACTCTTGCAGCATTTTGTCCCTTTCTTAGTTTTAAAGATTTCCATTCAATTAAATTTTTTCTTTATAACCCAAAGGATAGAGCTGTTTCCTAAGTTCATAAATGAATCTTTTCCATGATGGAAATACATTACCCACTTGTTGCATTCTTCTTTGCAACTTACTTTGCCATCGGATGAGAGTTGTACCTACAAGTCTCCAAAGATGCCAACTAGATTTGTGTGGCCTCATCCTTGATGTGTTGTACACTGCGATTTGTGTGGCCTCATCCTTGATGTGTTGTACACTGCAGTAAACCTCCATCTGTCTGACCCAATTTTCAATCCTCTCTGCATTAACTTCACCATCATATATGGGAAACTCAAATTTAACATCAAGTTTTAACAATGGCATTTCATTCTTATGTTTATGAACATGTTTCTTTGCATTAGTTTTAGAAATTGAACTTGAAGAAGAAGGAGAAGAAGGAGGTGATGATGGAGGTGAAGGAGGAATCTGAGGAGGATCCTCTTCCTCTTCACTTTTTCCCTTTGAATATTTCCCAAGAACTGGTCTCTTTCGTTCCAAGTATTCCTCGTAAAAAACTTTCACCATCTTCGACATAGCAAGGAAAGTTTTTTGAAACTCTTTCTCATCAAAAGAAAGTCCCTCTTTCGATGCCATCTTCTCGCTGTGAGAAGATATCTTTCTCAATCCAATTAATGGATTCTCTTTAACAATATCACCTTCACCACACTATAGCTTTTCCTTGGTTAACATGCAAAACTCAAATGCAAACGTCAACTAGCTCTGATACCACTTGATCTGAAAAGATCTTTTAATGATTGTGGTTGCATTATTAATTGCATGTGTTAATTAACCATTTATGAAGATGAATGAAAGAAGATGAATTTAATGAAGAAACATAGCAGCCATAATAAAATATATATATCTGAACTGAAGCAATAAGAACAACAAACCATAACAAGAGAAGTGATAACGAAGTTCGGCACAAAATTGCCTACGTATCTGGGCCTTTGTCTAAGTGGGGGAGGCTTCTTTATTAATTCTTAAATTCTTTCAAATCACAACAAAAGTACATCAAATTGACTCCATGATGGTCTCATTGTGTTCTTCTTGACCTCATAAGTCCAACACAACTGACAACACTAAAATATACTGAGTGTAGCTCCCAGAAATGGCATGCAAGTGTCTCCTCCTCAATAACTTCCCTGCATAAAAATGGCTTTGGCTTGGCTTTGCTTCAACATAAATCTGATATGACTATCCCCCATGGCCTCAAATAGGCCCAATTTATATATATCTAAATTTGGTTATCATTCCCCAACTTCCTCCCAAAATATGGGCTCAAAAAGAGCTCAATATCTCCCAAAAATGGCCAAAATCTCCATTAACAAGCCTGCAAATCAATAAAAATCCAATACATATGGTTAAAAACCCACCTATGTAACAAAATATCAAAATTATCCCCTAAGGATGGGCGTGTGCTCCATATTGAGGTCACATGCATCTATTTCGTTATTTGGTTGTGTGCATCATGGTTTTCTTGGGTTTTTATATCCTAGATAGGAACTAGGTTTTCTTCTGTGTGAAAATAATTTTCCCTATGCAGTGTAAGTGTAGGATTTCATTCCTTTGAGTTTTAAATTAACAATTTTGAAGATTATAAAGAACTCTTGTGCCTCTGTTTAAATTTTTTGAATTCAAATCTCTTGATTCTGAGAATATACCACTCAGTGTTTGCCATGATTCAATTTTTGTTCAAAAAAATAGGTATTCCAACAGAGGAAGAACACCTTCATTAACCAATCACATAACCAGATCAAAGATCAACACACCGATGTTTTCATGTGGTAAAACCCCTATGGGGAAACATCCACGGCCCCAACCAACACGACCACTTGGAGTAGTTTATTAATGCAAAGAAAAAGATTACAAATATATTTTACAAGAGAGTTTCTCACAATCGATCATCGACAAATGACACTCCATTCTCTTTAAATAGAGATCATGGATCAATCGGGTGTTAAGCCATGAATCAATGGTCGTTAAGATCGAGGAGAGTATGAACCATCAGATCACTCTATGTCGGGAACATATCGTGACCGTCGGATTTCCTAACTACAAATTCATACTAATGCATACTAAAGAAAAACACTAAGAAACACACTTTTACCTAATGACACATTAGACCAAGTAGATCTTAACTAACTCCTAAGTGTCTAAATATCCTAACATCCCCCCTTAAGAACAACTTGGGATAGGATTTAAGGATTTGCAATAGTGACACAATAGGAGAAGGAAGTTGGCAATAGATCCTATCCCCCCTTAATGACAACTTCCTGAACTCATAACATAGATCGAATCTTGGAAAACGTTGCTTCTGTAAGACACTTTGTGAAAATTTCTGCAACTTGATCTTCTGTAGGACAAAAAAGCACTTCAATTACTTGATCATGAATGAGATTTCTGATGAAGTGCACGTGGAGCTCGATGTGTTTTCTACATTGATGTTGAACTATGTATTTGGTGATCTTGATGGCACTTTGATTGTCGCACCAAAGGCTAGTCAGATGTTGATGCTGGAATCCAAACTCTGAAAGGATCTATCGAAGCCACAAGGCTTCCTGACTTTCATTTACCGCTACTCGATACTCTGCTTCTGCTGAATAAATTGCAATAGCCTATTGTTTCTTACAGGCCCAAGTGACAAGTCATGAACCAAGGCTGAAAACATAACTTGCAGTAGACTTTCGATCATCAGGGTCACCGACCCAATCGGAATCAGTGAAACCAACCAATAAAGGAGTCCCCCCTGAACTTTAATGTATCCCGAACTGAACTGTACCACAGACATAGCAAAGTATCCTTTTAGTCGATTTCCAATGGATTTCATGGGGTGTTTGCATATATCGGACAATAAGACCAACAACAAAGGAAATATCAGGACGCGTATGAGTCAAGTATAAGAGGCTACCAACTAACTGACGGTACAGGGTGGCATCAACTTCTGGAGAAGTACAGGTGGCAATATGCTTGACTCCATATTGGAAGAGAGAAGCGGTTGGTTTACAATCGTCCATGTGAAAGTGACGAAGAAGGTCACAAGCATACTTAGATTGGGAAAGAAAAATTCCTTCATTGGTTTGCAAAACTTGGAGGCTAAGGAAGTAGTGCAAAAAACCTAAGTCTGTCATTTCAAATTTCTTCTTAAGTCTGTTTTTCACATGGTTTAAAAGTTTTGAGTCACTACTAGTAAGGATAAGGTCATCAACATAAAGGAAAAGGATTATGAGATGACTTCCTACTTTCTTGGTATAGACATTAGGATCAGAATGGCATCTAGAGAATCCAGTGGCAATAAGAAAGGTGTCCATTTTGGCATACCAAGCTTGGGGAGCCTGTTTGAGACCATAAAGAGATTTCTTAAGGTGACAAACAAGGCTAGATTCATTCTGGACATATCCAGGAGGTTGTTCCATGTATATTTCTTCTTGCAAATATCCATGCAAGAAGGAATATTTAACATCCATCTGATGGACCTCCCATTTATGTGAGGCAACAAGGGAAAGAACAAGGCGGATGGAATTCATTTTGGCTACAGGGGAAAAGGTTTCATGATGGTCAATTCCTTCATCTTGGGAAAATCCTTTGGCAACTAAACGATCCTTGTGTCTTTCAACACTTCCATTTGATGCATACTTAGTTCTGTAGACCCATTTTCATCTAACAAGTTTTATTCCTTTTGGAAGAGGTACAAGATCCTAAGTATTGTTTTCCATTAAAGAACATTATCTTCATTCATTGTTGTATCCTAATCTGGATGACTTGAAGCTTCTGCAAATGTCTCTGGATCATGAGTTTATGAAACTTGAGCCAAAAGAGAAGAGGCTCGCTGGAACTATGAATGTGTCCGACGTTGATCTGAAGGATCACCGACAAGACCACCAATTGCCTCTCGTGTTGAATGGACCCATCTAAGAAGCGATGGAACTGGTGTTGGTTCAATTTCAAAGGACTTATTTGGAGGATGGTGAGAAGGCGAAGGTGGATTTTCATCATGACTGTCATCATCTGAATAAGAAGCTAGATCAGAAGAAGGCACAAACGCTGAAGATGGCTACTGGCCGAAGAAGGCATAACCATCGAATTAGGCTCATAGAATAAAGAAGGCACAAACATCAAATTAGGCTCGCAGACCAATATATTTTCATAAAATTTAACATCTCTTCTAATAATAATTTCATTACAATGTGATTGAAGAAGTCTGTAACCTTTGGCATTTTCAGAATAACCAACAAATGTACACTTCTCACTTTTAGGCTGCCATGATTTCCTTTTCTCATCAGGAATGTGAGCCCATGATATACTTCCAAATACATGGAAGTGACTTACATCTGGTTTAATTTTAGTCCAAGATTCTTCCAGTGTTATATTTTTAAGAGACTTTGTGGGAGTGCAATTTACTATGTAATTTGCATAGTTGATGGCTTCCACCCAATACTTTAGACTTAATCCCTTAGATTGGATGATCCAATTAGCCATTTCTTTTAATGTGCGGTTCTTTCTCTCATCAACACCCTTTTATTGTGGTGTATATGGAACAGTGTGTTGCATTTAGATTCCCAGTGTAGTGCAGTAATTTGTAAAATTATTGTTCACATATTCACCTCCATTATCTGTTCTTAACCTTTGAATTTGATGTCCAAATTGCTTTTCTACAAGGGCCGTGTAGGCCAAAAACTTGTCAAAAACTTCGCTCTTAAGTTTTAAGAAGTAAACCCAAGTACGTCTGGAAAAGTAAGTGTTAGTCTCCAGTTTTGACTATATTTTTGCCTATATCATGTCAAATATACCTCCATTTTCATATCTAGTATCATTTCCTTCTGGCCTTACCATGACACATTTGACATCCTTTTACAACTAAATGGGGCTATTCAAGGTATTCACACATTTGACATCCTTTTACAACTAAATGGGGCTATTCAAAGTACTCTTACGATTCAAGTTATTTTTAATGTAATTTTGATACTTTAAACTAATGTTGATACTAACGTGACATGAGTAGGTACTTGTTCCTTTGAAACATAACTTATTAGTACTAGATATGGCTCGCACTCCTTAGGATGACAAAGAAGATGCCAAAGACTTGCACAACATGGCTATATTGGATTGATAGTCTGATTCATATGATTGATTGAGTCACAACTCAATATGATGACTCAGGGCAAGATTGTAGAACTGTTTTATTATGATGTTTTATGACCCACGCTTCTTGACACCGCATGTCATGAAGTCAAGAAGCTCAAGCTTTTAACTGAATATGAGTCATTTTTGGATCTGAGATCCATTTAGATTAATGCACATATGTTTAAACTGTTTTGGGAGGATCTATATAAACTGGGATCACTCTCAAGAAACGTTGGTCACATGTTGTGTGATACGATTTCTAATAATACAATTTGCTATGTGTTATGTTATTCGTTGTTAAATGATTTGAGTTGTTTTACAATTATGGAGTGCAAATGCTAAAAAAATTGTTGCATGGAATGATCTGAGTAGCCTTGGTTTCTTGTTTTAGGGTTTATTGCACCTCTTTGGTTGGGCCTCGCCAACAGTTCAATTGGTCATTCTTTCCACATTAGAGCTTGGCTTATTTTCAGCTTTAGAATCAGCATGCTAGTTTTGAGTTTGAATTACTTTGTTAGATTTTGCTTTCAAATTCATTCTTCTCTGGTTAGATCATTTTCTAGTAAGGACATCAACTCTAGATTGATGAAGTTAATGCATTAATATTTTCCATTGTAGAATCTGAAGAATGAACCAAGTGCTTAAACTAGATTTTCTCTGCTTTAGTTTTCAGCTTGATCATGATTTAAAGAGAATCGCGAGTTTAGATTTCACTATGTCCCGTTAGGATAGCTAGCTTATAGTCTGTTTTTAGTTTTCAATCTGATCATGATTTAAAGGGAATGCGAATTTATATTTACTCTGTTCTGTTATGATAGCTAGCTTATAGTTTTACTAAAGGAAGTTTCCAGTACCTGTAGGGTAAATGGGACATTTATTTGTTTCACCTGTGGTTAGATTTAGAACTGTCTTTTTTGATGCTTAGATTAAAAGGTTTTAAAAATGACCTCTTTATGGTTTAGATAGATATGATGATGATTATATGTTTAAGCTAATGGTAGATAGTTTTGGGAGATTACATCAGATCAGAAATAGAAGTACCTGTACTTAAACTCAAACCTGTTTTCATTTGATGAATTAGACAAGAGATGATTTGTTTCAAGATAATCATTAGGGTTCAGTTTCTAAGAGTGAGTTTGTATTTTCTTCTCAGAATAACCTTAGATAGGAATTAGAATCTTAACCACACATACAGTGTAGCAGCTCTAAGTTTACTTACCTTGGTTTGACAATTCAATGTTTTCGGGTCATTAAAATCTTTAATATGTAAATTTCAGCGCCGCTGTTGGGGAGATGTTTAGAAGGTAATTTAGATAATTTTTTTGGCTGGCTTTATTAAAAATGTATTTGGTTTGGTGTGGTATATTAGAAGGTTGATGAAAGAGGAGATGTGAAATGAAGGGTGAGAACCGACATATTTGTTATCACAGGTTCCTTTGAAAATCAATCTTAGTTTTTCTTTTCATCTAGTATGTTTTCGCTGAGGAAATAGAGATCAGAGGTAGATTTAGGGGAAATACAAAAGTTTAGCGGAAAACCCCCACCCAAAAGGAAATAGAATGTAGGACCTGAACTCGCTAAGAAAACCATAGAAAAACACATAGAACCGTGGAAAATCAATTCACATGTACCTCAAATCAAATTCAAATTCCTGGTGATCCAAACTTGGCTGACAACTGTTAATCCTGAAGAAGTGCAAGCTATTCTCAGGAACCCTAACACTATAGTTTCACAAATAACAACTTCAACCATAAATCAAAGCAAGGTAATAGGATCCCTCAAAAGAACTTCACTAGGGAGATAGCACTTATCAAAAGAATCCAGAAATGTGGGATTTCACACCTTCACCAAGGAAAGATCGGATTTCATATACAATTTTTGGTAATCCCTTTAACATGGTAGAAAGAGGGAGAGAATTGATAGTAAGAGAATCAAGGAGAAATCATGTTGAAATGAGAATAAGAAACAAGTAGAGACTGAAGCTAAGACCGTGAAACCACCCTTTGCCTCTATCTTTGATCATGGTCCGTGAATGTCAATATGAAAATATCCCACCCTCGACACTACCAACCTTTTATGGGAAAGTAGTGAAGACCCAGATGTCTTTATTTTTGAGTTTGACATCTTGTGCAGGAGTTACAACTATCTCCATGATGCACATAAGTTGAAGTTGTTTCCTTCTACCCTAAAATATTTTGCATTACGCTGGTTCATGAGTTTAGAAGAGTACAACATTTGATCTTGGGAAGATATGAAGGCAAAATTTTTAAAGAAGTACCAAGACTATTATAGACCCAAGGATTCTCAAAATGATATTTTTAAATGCAAACAACAAGATGAAGAGAGCCTTGAAGACTTCTTAGAAAGATTTACATATACTCTCAAAAATCTAAATATAATGACCTCCAAGATGAAGCAATCAATATTTTCTTAAAAGTGGGTTTTAGATGAATATATTGACACTCTCAATTTAATGGCTTCAAAACACATTTATCAAAAAGACTTTGAAGCAATGAGTGAACTATGTAGAACTTACTCAAGAAGTAGGGGGAAACCGAAAGTGTGAGAGAACTCCACAACAAAAACACCAAAGTACCCACATCTGGTGGAGTTACTAGAATTGAATTGTGAAACCTTTTGGAAAAATTTTAAAACAGATGATTTTAGGAACAATTGGCTCTCAATTAGACACTCTTGAAGATTAAGAGAAATAAGGAAGAGGAAAACCCTGCCAGATAAGCATATACCCACCCCAAAATGCAGAAAAATTCAACCTTTACGAGAATGTCCTTTGGACAATGTTTCTGTATGCAATATAAAAATTGAAATCATAAAACAGAAGATTTCCATCCTTACCAGGATTGCAAGCCATATTCAAGGGAGGGAATTCCTGTGGACTCCATCTGCACCTAAGAGGCCTTGGCAACCTAGGAACTCAAATATGTATCAAGAACCATCCCTACAACCTTCCAGCTACCATCCACCCTTCTCTCAACAACAACAACATCCATGGAACTGGCCAAATTGGTTTCCTCGCAAATGTTCCTGCTCAACCTTGGTACCAGGGATGAGAGACTCTAATTTTTGAAATAACCAACAACAACATGCACAGTTATCACCTCGCTTGTAGTCAAGGTCAAGTAGATTGGAAAGTAGGGACCAACCGTAACAGGAGCTTCCCACCCACTGTCACTCCGATGGGGAGCTCTTTCTATCAGGAGGGCAAATCCAAGGGACACGTCCCTAAATCAAAGTGCATTAGCGAAAAGGATCAAGGATTAAGGCCTTAAGGGTCATGGGCTTTCCTTCACAGATTGCTGCCAAGAGAGATAGTAAAAATGAAGGTATTCCACTAAAAAGAGCACATGTTTGCGGAGGACAAGGAAAATGAAACTAAAATGTGCAAGCAGTGTTTAGTACTTCATAAACAAATGATTATCTTGATTATACATGAGCATAAATAAATGTACTTATTGATCGGAAGTCAATGGTTGCAATAAAGGCTAAGGGCTTATAATATTACTTCTTCAATAAATACAAAATGATAGAGCATTCAATGTACAATATCAACCCTTGAATTACCACAACGTATTAAATATCATAAATATGCTCACATATAATGTTGTTAAGGCTACTCATGTTTGCTAGAGGTGATGTCAAAATTTCAGCTCTATGTTAGTTTTGTTAGACAATGAGAAAAATGTTTTGCTAAATAAGCCAAGGAAAAAATTCAACACTTCAATGTCCATCAATGGATGACCTAGCTGCAATTCTTAAATCAGCCAAAGAGGCAAGATCGCTATCAGCAAATTAGGGTTAGTAAGTCATGGTTAGTTAGGGTTTCAAGTTTTGGAAGTTTGAAATATTGTTTTGACACACAATTGACTCAACATTGCAATATTAGACTAGTGCCTGGGTAAATGGAGTCATGAGTAGGCTAAAGGCTTGAAGGATCTTTAAATCTAAGGACGGGAGAGTTAGGCTTAATGGTGCTGCAGTCACAGGCTACGAAGTCAAACTCTAAGGGAGGAGGCTCATTCCGGTGTTGCTTTAGCAACATCTCATTCTCCTCCCTCTTCCTCTTAAAACTCTTTGGTAAAACGGATAGCTTCAAAACACGAATCTAGGGCTTAGTGCGTTAGGCCAAGGATTTTCAAACCCCTAAAGGTCAAAAACCCTAGGGTGTAAACTTAATTAGGCCTAGGACTGCCCTCCCTTCTTCAACTTATGTTAAGAAACCAACTCAGAAAAGGGGAACTAGTGTAGCAACGACTAGGCTAGGGTCTCCTTAATCAATGGATAAACAAGTCTTCTATCATGGACATGAAGCAAGGATCTACTTAAAAGCCATACCTAGGGAAGCCCCAATGATTAAGCATATAATAACAATAAACCATACATGTAAGATATACTTCTAACCTACAAAACCACCAATCAAGAAGTTTTGCAATGAAAAATACACTTACAACCAATGAAAGGTTTATCAAACCCTACTTGTAAACCTTCCAAATGATAGAAAACAACATAACAATGCTAAAGATGATCCTCCACAAGTGTAGCACCTCAAATCCAAGAGCCAAATACAAAGACAAAAGCATTTGAAAAGTAATAATTTCAAGAGAGTGAGTTGTGTTATGTCTAAACTGAGGCTCAACGTCCTCAATACATATCATCCAAATGACTCCTAACCGCAAAATAGGTCATCAAAAATAATGACAAGGCTGACTTAGAAATATTACATTATTTGTCACATTAAATGCTAAAATGTCATAATTATGTGGGAGTTAAAGGGTGACGCCAGTTCCTCCGAGGGAGATCGCTGGGTCTTTTAAGCAATATCAAAGATCCAAAAGGAAAACGCTAATTCTCCGCAAGACGCTGCGCCACGCACAAATTGATCCCAAACACACTGCCACATCCTTTCTGTGAAAAATCCAACCTTGCCTTTGGTGGCGGGGTCTTGTCCATCAAACCACTGTTCCTAATCCTCAATGGTGATCCTCTAGGTCGGGTTTCGCCAGGAAGGCCTCCGGTGAGGGGACGCCCTTCTTCTTCATGAGGGGCGCCATCTCAACATTGTCCTGTCTCTAACATCCCAACAACCATCTGATGGGATCTTCAGCCCCATGGAGGTCCGAACCACCCCATATCCCCATGTGTACCGGGGTATCCTCACTGCACTGGCCCACCTGCATGGTCCTCAGACATCAAAGATCTCACTTCCATGGGTCGCTATCAGTCCTAGAGGATCATAGTAATGTCAATCATATTTCATCATTAAATTTATCAAATACATGCATGAAATTCCTAGCATATCATCTAAGAGCTCAAAGACATTTGGTAATGCATCTACTATACAAAGTCAAGAACCGGCAAGTAAAACCCATTGGGCTAATACCCAAGAGATGGAAAGCCTCTAAGATTATTCAAACCATGTTTTATGAAGTGATTTGGTCTAGGGATGTCCAGTCATACCAAGACCATGGGCAGGTGTTGTCTGTGGGTGCCTTTGTAGGGAGGCGAGCCTGCACTCCATCATGGATGCATTTTTTCCAAGCCCTTTATTGCCTTTATCTTTTATTTATTTCTTTTCTTTCTTCGTTGTCCGACTCAGAGGACACCTTGGCTTGGTGACCAGAGCTGACAGTGTTACCCACTGGTATCTCTGTGAAGATGATAAGGTTGGCTTGTGATGAGATCCCTTTCCCTTGGCTATGCAACCAAAGATCACCGGCTCAAGGCAGGACCAGATAGTGGCAATGTTCATACTTCCCTCGATACCTATGAACATAATGGGCCGTACCAGATGAGACCTCCCATTCTCTTGCTTAGGTCTTGTTTTATTATTTTTCTCTTAGGGTCCCTTCATTTTCTTATCGGTAGGTTTTTATTGCCTTCTCGGGATCCCCTGGCACGCGCATCTCGCAGCCAGGGTTTTATTTCCCATGGATTTTATCTTTACCAGCTACTTTTACCCTCGGGGCCTTCAGCCCCTTCCTACGCGACAAAAGCAACCTCCTTTCAAAGGCCTATCCTGGTCGGACTAGGGGAATGGGATGATGTGCAGGCAGATGTAAAATGACAAAATGGTGGAGCGGACGATGGCTCTCAGAATCCCTCCTTTTATGGCTAACCAAAACCCATGAATATCAACTTGTTGTCACCCCATCAATCACTCCTGCAACAATGGTCAAGTGCGGGATTGGTGGGGATCCAAGCAGTCATCAGAAATGAAAGGAACCTAATGCATATATAAGAAGGTTATAATGATCAAAATGACACATACCACGATACCTTGTACCAACACCTCAAGGAGCAAGAGTCCTTTCTCTCGATGCAGGTCCAAGCCGGTGGTGATGGGAAGTTGTCATGGTCGCATGTGAAAATCTGGTGAAGAAGAAGAATATGGACCCTCAAGCTGTATGCCTGGGTCAATCCTGCTTTTGGTACTCCATGTCTGGGACCTTGTGGGCCTCGAGACATGATTCCCCAGAAGTTATCCCTAGATATCGGGGATAACATATGCCTCCAACTCGGGACATGTGCTAACCGAGTTTAGGAGAACCTCAACAATATCTGGCATAGACCTGTAGACCTGCCTACACTTGACAAGAAAGCATTAGTGACAAAAGGTGGGGTGGCATTGCCACCCCGCAAAACAATATAAGCATACAGCGCATATAAAGTAACTGAAGAGTGTAAACAGAAAGTAAAACACTTACTCAGACTTACCTCACGGCTTACAGGGGAATAAACAACCAATGAAGCAATCTGTAACGTCCCTTTGTAGCCTCGGCCTTTGTGCTTCATCATAAACCAAACAACGATAAATCAAGAAGAAAAATGTCAAATTATTGTAAATATATATCATATCATTGGAAAAGTCGAATCTAACTCATGGAGGCGTGAGAGGGATGCAACCTCGCCAAGTCCGCCTCGAGAAAAGTACTTGATTCTATCCAAGAAAGGGTTAGGTGAAATACAAGGTTCAGAAAACTGACTCAAAGGGCTCAAACTAGTTAATGACATCCTCACGCCCTAGAGTCAAGGAAAGAATCGACAAAGAAAAAGAAAAACGACCGGTAAACTATCAAGGGAAAGTTGAAAAAACTTATTAGAACTAGAATTACATAACCAACCCTTGGAGTCTATAGGGTCCGCTCCAGGAGGAAACTAAAATGAAGCATTTCCAAACTACACCCTAAATGGAAAAGAAAGGCAGCTAACAATAGGTGGTTGGGGTGAAAAGTCATGAGAAACCTCTTCAGGCAAACAATGTCCTTTACTATATTAAAAAATCTGAGCACAATGCTGGTTGGCAACTTAATTCTCATGAAAAGAATCCAAATGCTCAAAAGGGTACTCATAAAAAAAACTCAAGATAAGACTGGTAAACTACTGCAGAATGAGGTGCTAGGTCATCCTTGATTTTTTGAGAGGAACAAGTAAAAACCTCATCTCCTTGTCTCCACTGGTTCTGAGGCAATCATGTATAACTGTAAGTAAACAACCCAGAAACACCTCTTATCAGTAGATGGGATCCAGGTCATGAACAACTATATCCCACCTTACGTCCCCAACATGTATGAACTCATCAATGTTGTCAAGGGTGTCACTATCTATGTCATAGCACGCAGGGTTTGAAAACAATAATTAGAAATTCATCCTCCTCCTTTCATCATAAGGTAAAGCATCAAAAACTAGGAGAGGAGGATAACTTACTATTTCCATGCAGGGGTTTCGAGGACTTCAGTGTTTTTATCATGCGTTATTGCTTCATCATCATGAATTGCTTCTTTGTCTTTGGTTGCACAGTAAGGAACATCCACTTCTGTCCAAGGCTTCCATTTCTTCCTCACTCCCTGAATCAAGGGAACAAGGTGTCATTCGAAGAGAAACAACTAACCTCATCTTCTTTTGTTGTGCAGGAGAAAAGGGATCTTGGATTGCCTCATCAGAGGGAGGGTCACATATTGATACTTCATCATATTTCTTAGGTTCTTTCTCCCTAATCACGTCCCTATCCCGCTGGTCGAAAACGGTTCCCTTCTGTGGACTCTTTCACAAAGTTTTCAAGTGGGAGGTCAGCTCTAACACACAGTCCACATCCCCGTCCCTGCCCAGCATTCCTTTGCCCACGTCATCTGTTTCAAAAGTTTTGGTTTTTCTTATTTAAATGTCTCAAACGTCTCAAAGTCCATTTACTATGAAAAGACATGTGCTTCACTGTACGCCCCAACTCCAACCCAGCACATGCACCTTTGTCCTATTCCAACATCCCACCTCCATCTATCCACGCTGTGTCCTTCAAAAAGGTCCATAGAAGTGGATGCTAGCAGCTGGAAGGTTATCATACCATCTTTGGCCTCTCCATGAGGGAGGCAGAGAAAAGTTTCATCACCAAGTCCTCAGCCTCCTCGTCATTACCACAGGGAAAGATTGAAAGAAATCCCAAAATATTCTCATGTGGGAGACTCCGGGACATTCTCCATTGATGCCATCAAATCGAGGGAGGAAAAACTCCATAACTAGGGAGGCATCTTTCTGATATCCCAAAAATTTTACCTTATACTTCTCCAAAGGTCTGTAGTTTCCCGTCCCATTGTGAAGTCATTAAGGTTTTGCCATCGAGTGTCATGATAGCGTTTCCCCGAACTACCAAAAGAATAGGAAAATAATGTAGTGGAGTCAGCTTGTGATAAGTCTTCTTGTAAGAAAAAAGATTTATGAGGTTATTTACCTACAAAGATTATCTATTGAGGAAGATTGACTTCAAGAGTTCCCTCAAACTGGGCTTCAAAATGTTATCGCTTAGTTTGTAGTCTGGCATTTGGAAAGTAGGGACAACCGGCGAATAGAGCTTCCCCACCCAATCGCCACCCTCATCATGGGGCTCTTTCTATTTAGGGTGGCTAATCCCAAGGACGTCTCCCTATAATCTGGGTATTGAAGGAAAAGGATCAAGGATTAAGGCTCAAAGGTTAAGGTAGATTTTCATTTCATAGATTACCGCCAAGAGAGATAGTAAAAATGAAGGTATTCCACTCAAAAAAAGAGCACCTGTTTCATGACAAGGCAAATGAAAATAAAATGTGCAAATGCTAAGTTAGTACTTGTAAACAAAATGATTGTCTTGATTATGCCAGCGAGCATAAATTAATTTAATTATTGACGAAGTCAATGGTTGCAATAAAGGCTATGGCTTATAATATTACTTCTTCAATAAATACAAAATGATGATATCTTAACAATATCAATCCCTTGAATTATCACAATGTATTAAATATCATAAATATGCTCTCATATTATAATGTTGTGTCACTATGCTTGCTAGAGGTGACGTCAGCCTAGTTTTAGGTTAGTTTTGCTAGACAAAGAGGGTGAACGTTTTGCAAATTAGCCATTGAAAATATTCAACACTTCAATTTCTATCAATGGATGACCTAGCCGCACTCTTAATACCAAGCAAAGTCTTCAAAAGAGGCAAGACGCCAATAAAGCAAAATAGGGTTAGTAAGTCATAGTTAGTTAGGTTTCAAGTTTTGGTTTGAAATATTTTTGACACAATTGACTCAATCTAAATATTAGACTAGTGCCTAGGTAAAATGGAGTCATGAGGCTAAAGGATTGGAAGGATCTAAATCTAAGGATGGGAGAGAGTTAGATTAAAGGTAATGGTAAGGCCATGAAGTCAAACTCCTAAGGGGAGGAGGCTCATTCCGGTGTTGCTTAAGCAAGGCCTCATGCTCCTCCTTCCTTAAAACTCTTTGGCAAAAACGCTAGCTTCAAAACACAAATCTAATGGTGAAAAGTGTTGTAGCCAAGGTTTTCGCACCCCAAAGGTCAAAACCCAGGTAAACTTAATTAGGCCTAGACGCTCCTTTTCCAACTTATGTTAAGAAACTAACCAGAAAAAGGGGAACTAGTGTAGCAACTACTAGGCTAGGTTCTCGCTTAATCAATAAGCTAAACAAGTCTTCTATCAAGGGGACATGAAGCAAGGACCTAATTGTGTGCTTTCTGTTACCGGGGTTTCAATGATTAAGCATAATAATAACAATGTAAATTATTAAGCATGTATGATATTTAACCTACAACCATTCAATCAAGAAGTTTTGCATGAAAAATACACTTACAAATCAATGAAGAGCGAATCAAACCCTAGTTTTAAACCTTCTTCAATGATAGAAAACACCATAACAATGCTAAAGATGATCCTCCACAAGTGTAGGTAACCCTCAACCCAAGAGCCAAATACAAAGACAAAAGTCTAAAAGTCTAAAAGTAATACTCTCACAAGAGAGTGAGTTGTGTTATGTCTAAAAACAGGCTCAACGTCCTCCACTTATATCATCCAAATGACCTTTAATTACAAAATGGTCAATAAAATAGCCTAATAAGGCTGACTAACAATATTACATTTCATTTTTATATTAAAAGAAAACAAGCTCGCAATTATGAGCTAAAAGGGAGACGTCAGGCCCCTCTGAGGGAGACGTTGGTTCTTTTGGGCAATATCAACATCCAAAAGGAAAACGTTGGCCCCTTCTAGGGCTCCTCCAAGAAGCCTCCCACACATGCTAAATGATCCCAAAGACACCGCCACATCCCTCCTGTAAAACGCCCCACGCCTGGTGGCTCCTTTCCATCAACCCATCATCTCAATCTGTAATGGGCGGGATCCCCCGGCTTGGTTTCCAAAGAGTCCCTGGTGAGGACTTCCTTCTTCTTCTTCTTCATGTAGGCACATCTCAACGTTGTCCCGCTTCCGCCATCCCAGCAAACTATCCGATGGTTTTCCATGGAGGTCCTAACTATATCCCATGTACCGATCCTCTGGTACACGTCCGCCGGGTATGGTCCTGCACATCAAAGACTGCCCTCCATGGCCTACTCAGTCCAAGATATCATAGCAATGTCAATCATATTTCATCATTAAATTTATCAAACACATGCATGAAATTCCTAGGCATATCATCTAAGAGCTCAAAGACATTACACGTATCTACTATACAAAGCTGAAGAACCGACAGAATAACCTATTGGCTAATACCCACAAGAGATGGAAAGTTTCAGCAAGATTGCATCTAAAGCCATGTTTTTATGATGTGATTTGGTCTAGGGATGTCCAGTCAATGTAAGACCAAGGGTGTGTGTTGTTCCAGGTTCTCAGGAGGTGAGTTGCACCCGCCATGGATGCATTTTTCCAAGTATAATCCATTGCCTTTATCTTTTATTTATTGATTTTTTCTTCTTCGGTCTAACCAGAGTGACACTGCCTTGGCTTGGTGACCAGAGCTGACAGTGTTACCCACTGGTATCTTCAAAGGGATGATAAGGCTAGCTCGTGATGAGACCTCTTTCCCCTACATGCAACCAGTTGTCACTGTCCTCGGCAAAGTGGTGACCAGACAGTAGCAATGTCATGTCGGGTTGGATACAAAGGAACATAATGGGCCAGCTCGTGATGAGACCTCCCATCCTCTTGCCAGTCTCTTTGTTTTTATTATTTTTCTGTGGGTCCCTTTAGTTTCTTATCGAGAGGTTTTTTTTTTTTTTTTCCTTCTCGGGGATCCCTTGAGTGAAGCATCTCTAGGTTTTATTTCCATGGATTTTATCTTTACTAGCCGCTTTTACCCCCTGCCTTTAGCCCCTTCTTCCCACAAGACAAAGTGTAACCCCAAAAAGTCATCCTAATCTAGTTTTATTCAGGGGAATGGGATAGATGTGCGGGTATAAGATGGTAAAATGACAAAAATGGTGGAGCGGACGATGGTTTCCCGTAAATCCCCCTTTGGTGGCTAACCAAAACCCATGAATATCAACTTGTTAAGTCACCCCATCAATCACCCCAACAATGGTCAAGTGGATTAGTGTAAGATCCAAGCAGTCATCAGAAATAAAAGGAACCTAATGCATATATAAGAAGGTTATAATGATCAAAATGACACATACCATGATACCTCAGACCAATTACCTCATGGAGCAAGAGTCCTTTCTGATGCAGGTCCAAGCCGGTGGTGATGGAAGTTGTTGTTGTTGATAGGACAAATCTGGCGAAGAAGAAGAAGATGGACCCTCAAGGGCCATGCTCAGGTCAATCCTGCTCTCGGTACTCCATGTCTAGGACCTGTGGGCCTCGAGACATGATCTCCTAACTATCCCTAGATATCGGGGATAACAGTACCAATTCCCCAGAATCCATGTACTCAGTATCCTCCAAACATACATCAGTTACTGCCTGGTTTTACTCCACCTCCTTTACCACCCATTCAACAAACTCCTTAGCAGCCTCAGAATCCACCTCGCCCCACCATATTTCCCACTCAACCCATTCCAAATCCTAACAATAGACCACCTCTGCCACTCCATAATGCTGATTTTCAAAATTACACGGCTTACACCATAAACCCCATTTCCATATAAGAAATACAGCTGAGATCTGGAAAAACTTTAAATAAAACTCAGCCTGTAACAAGAACAACACCAAAGGTAATTATCCAATAACATGAAGAAGAACCTATAGATGATTTATCAAACGGGGCATATTTGAAAGATGTTATCATTCCAAAGCATAAAGTATCTGAATCACAGCGTAACATACAAACTTAGGTTCCCCAAACACCTCCTTTTCCTGAAAGGTTGCTCATTGAAAAACTTAGGTTCCCCAAATACAATCTGAGTTTGACATCATGAATGAACTAAGAAATGTTTGTGTTAAGATCCCATTGTTACAAGCGATAAGAGATGTTCCCATATATGCCAAAACCATCAAAGAACTTTGCATTAAGAAACCAGGTTGGAAACATAAATATCCACCCACGATACACCTAGTAGGCCAGTCATCGAATTGTATTTCTGAAGCGCCTAAAATTGTGAAGTATGCCAATGTAGGGAACCCAATAGTTTCAGTGACTATCAACAATGTTTCTATTGGTAATGATTTAGTCGATCTAGGTGCAACCATTAATATAATGACTATCAATATAGTTGAATTGTTGCAACTAAGTCAATTCCTTCACCCTACCCCTACAATTCTTGAACTTGCTGACAAAACAACTATAAAACCTGTCGGGGTCCTCGATGGCATTCTTGTTACATTAGCTTCGTGGGAATATCCTGTCAACTTCATGATTATTCATTCAAAGGACCTTATGAAAGGCCATCCAATCATTCTAGGGATACCTTGGTTGGCCACGGCCAATGCTTTCATAGGATGTCGTGGTGGGGATATGTTCATCTCAAATGACATTTCTTCACAGAAACTTACTCTTTTTCCACCTGCTCAACCGGTTATAGAAGAATTATGGTGGCTAAAATGTCCCTATCACGAGAATGATGAGGGAGAATATTTATTCTCTGTTGATGAGTTTCACGCACTACAAGAACCTACAGAGGATGATATTTTAAGCCAATTTATTTCTGTGACAAAAAATGTTGAATTTCAAGAACGAAGTGAGTTATTTTCCTCGTTTTCACCATCTATGGTTTTCACCATTGATGAGCATCCGGGGTCATATACCATTCTAGTAGAACTTAGCCCAGACAAATGTCTATACATCAACTCTGAATTAAGTCTCATCCAATAGGAACAATTAACAAATATTTTGAAAGAACAGTCAGGGGCATTTGCATGGGAATACATGGATATGAGAGGAGTGCATCCTGACACCTGCATTCACCACATATATATCCAACCAGGGATAACCCTAGTAAGACAACCACAAAGGCGTATGAATCCAATCCTAAAATATTTTGTGAAAGAAGAATTACAGAAATTATTAAACGTTGGATTCATCTATCCAATTTCTGACAGCAAGTGGGTTTCACCTCTTGTTGTGGTACCTAAGAAAATGACAGGGAAATGGAGAATGTGTGTAGACTTTAGGGAGTTGAACAAGGCAACCCTGAAGCACTACTTTCCCTTGCCCTTTATAGATTAGGTTTTGGATACCTTGGCTGGAAAAATATACTTTTCCTTTCTCGATGGATATAGTGGATACAATCAGATTCAAATTGCTCCTGAAGACTAGGAAAAAACAACATTTATGTGTCCTTGGGGCACTTATGCTTATAAAGTGCTACCTTTTGGACTATGCAATGCTCCTGCTACATTTCAGAGAGTAGTCCTTGGGATCTTTGCTGACTTAATTCATGATTGTGTGGAAGTATACATGGATGATTTCACTGTTTATGGTAACACTTTCGAAGAAGCCTTAAGTAATCTTGAGAAAGTCTTGATTCGCTATTAGGAATCAAATTTATCCCTTAGTCACGAAAAATGTAAAATGCTATTAACTGAGGGAATAGTGTTGGGTCATCATTTTTCTGTAGAAGGAATTAAAGTTGATCCAGCCAAAATTGAAGTGATAGTTAAACTTTCCTCTCCAAAAACCCAAAAAGATGTGCGAAGTTTTTTGGGACATGATGGATATTATCATCGATTTATTGAAAACTTTACAAAGATAGCCAGCCCTATGTTTAAACTGTTAGCAAAAGATGCAGAATTTTGTTGGGATAACAATTGTCATAATGCTTTTGAGAATTTGAAAGCAAAATTGTCCATGGCACCTATTTTAAGAGGACCAAATTGGTCTCTTCCTTTCCATATTTCAACTGATGCCTCAGACACGGCTTTAGGAGGAGTGCTTGGAAAAAAAGAAAACCAACAAAACTATGCAATTTACTTCACTAGCAAAAACCTTACTCCCCCTGAATTGAACTACACTGTAACAGAGAAGGAATTTTTAGCAATAGTTCATGCCATTAACAAATTTCATCATTACATCACTGGATATGAGGTTTTTGTACATACAGACCATTCTACTATCAGATTTTTGATGAACAAACCAGTTAATACTGGAAGAATCACACGATGGCTTTTGCTACTTCAAGAATTTAACATCACTATAGTTGATCGGCCAAGAAAAGAAAATGTAGTTGCATATTTTCTTTCTCGTATTCCTCAAGATAGTATTGACATTCCAGTGAATGATAATTTCCCTGATGAACATCTGTTTGTAGTAGCTGTTAAGACCCCTTGGTTTGCAGATACAACAAATTACTTAGCTACAGGAAGACTGCCAGCTCATTTGTCATCACCACAAAAGAAAAGAATTGTTCAACAAAGTGCTTACTACTCTTGGGTAGGAAGTGATATTTTCTGTAAAAGTCCCGATATGATCATTAGGAGATGTGTTCGGGAAGACGAGATTCCCGATATCCTTCAGTCTTGTCATGATGGGCCATGCGGAGGACATTTCTCTGATAAGAGAACGACATATAGTCTTACAATCAGGATACTATTGGATGACACTATTTAAGGATGCAACAAAATATGTGAGAAGTTGTGATAGTTGTCAAAGGATGGGAATACCTACCGTAGAAAACGAGATGCCCTTATGACCGCAGGTTGTGATTGAACCATTTGATAAATGGGCACTTGATTTTGTAGGACCGATTTCCCTAATGTCGAGGAAGAAGAAGTACATCTTGGTTTGTACAGATTTTGTGACCAAGTGGGTAGAGGAAAAATCCTTATATCAAGCAACTGAGAAATCAGTGGTTGAATTTATTTATGAATATATATTTACCCACTTTGGTGTTCCACGAGAGATTGTTACTGATCAAGGTGCCCAATTTACTTCTAAGTTGATGAAAGAACTCACAGATAAATATGGGATAAAACACTGTAAGTCTTCCCCATACCATCCACAAGCCAATGGG